>JAJOZX010010932.1:0-124045 GCA_023014485.1 Bathynomus jamesi
TTATATATATATATATATATATTAATGTGTGTGTGTGTTTATATATATATATATATAAATTAAATAAATTTAATTTTTCCAAAGAACTTCTCATTCCAATTTGTACAACATTCTTAATATAAAACCTCAGTTATATACTAACTGTCAACAATATCAGGTACGAATAACATGCCTTTGTGATTTCCACACACACACAAACAGGGTGTGTGTGTGTGTGTGTGTGCGCGTGTGTGTGTGTGCATATCTCTGCATAAGCGAGGTACCAACTAATCAAACTGAGATGTGCGTGATAAGTGTTTCGGATACAACTGAGGGTTCGAAGGGTGTTTCCTGTTAAGTCATTAAATAGTGAGGTACTCGCTAATCCAACCTAACCTAACGTAACTAAACCTTAACCAACCTAACCTAGTGTAACGAACCCAATCAGGACTAACATATTTTGTTTCCAGCAGTAAAAATATTCCTAGATTTTTCATATAAATTTTTTAATGTTCGTAGGAAGCAAAAATGCTACCTCACAAAAAATTACCCCACTACATCTGTGAATTATCAATACTCGACCTCACTTATGACTAACTGCCTATCCACATACGCACACACGCACACGCATACACGTACAAACTGCGAATTAGTTACTGAATTTCACTATAGAAATCATAACTTGCAACAAATTGTATATTCTTATGCATTCTTCTCTTGATTATAAGTTATATTAAGAAAAATGCGGAGTTAATTGTTTCGTTATATTTTATTGAAAAATCATCATTCTGCAAAGTTACGTCTCGCAATCATGCAATGAAGTTTTCCTTTTTTACAACACCCAAACATAGGCAAAATGGTATCTGCGTGCGCCAGTGGCTGGATCAGCAGTTTCCGGGTCCGGATTGGCCGCCGTGGTCCCGTGGAGTGGCCTCTGAGGTCCCGAGACCTCACCCCCCTTGATTTTTACTTGGGGGCACTTGAAGGCCATGGTGTACCAGGTGAAAATACAAAACACGGACCACCTAAAGGGACGCATTCGTGATGCGTGTGCACGCATAACACCAGACGTGTTAACGCGCGTTTGCCATGACTGGGAGGAACGCATCCGTATGTGCATTCAGTGTAATGGTGCCCACATAGAGCATATTTTGTGACTTACAAGTGATTGCATAATAAAGTGACCATTTTGCCTATGTATGGAGACTTTTGACTCACCCTGTATATATATATATAATATATATCGTAAGAACGACGCTTGTATAGGAGATATTCCGCGCAAGACGAGAGAGAGAAAACGGAACAAATGAAAAAAAATGAAGTAACCACCTGGGAATCGAACCCGGGATCTTCCGATTGCCGGTCAGACGCGATACCATTACACCATGGACTTCACTCTTCCAAATGCCGTAATTCTTCTACATACTCGCAGAAACCAATGCCCCAAGGGGGCACCTCCCGCATGCCGTAACATTATATACATTCAACTGCAAAGAACACGCAGTATAAATAACGCAATACCCCTGACGAGGTGTACTGCTGGAATCATCATTTTCTTTTTCCTTGTGAGTTTGCATTATATATATATATACACACACACACACCGGACTATTACCGGTATATACACTGACGACAAAGTGTTATCAACATTTTAGCTCATGCTCATCCCCATCGAGTCTACTGCATTAACAAAATGCTGAAAAATATTTAAGGGGCCCTGGGCCAGTACACAGTTGGCCCATGCCTAAATACGGCACTGGTTTCATCAACGGAAAATTTCATCAGCACTTTACTAGCTCAACTTCTTAACCTAACCTGATTTAATCTAACCCGGCGTAACTTAACATAAACTATGTTAACATAACATAGCATAATAAACTGGCTTATCAAATGATACCTTTGTGATTGTTTTCACTTATTGTTCCTTTTTATCAGGGCTAACAACATTCCGACTATAATCGGCATTTTATCGATAGGTTGGGGAAAGTGGGGTTTATATATATATATATATATATATATAATATATATATATATCGTAAAGAACGACGCTTGTATAGGAGAACATTCCGCGCAAGATGAGAAGAGAGAACGAACAAATGAAAAAATGAGGTAACCACCCGGGAATCGAACCCGGGATCTTCCGATTGCCGGTCGGATATGATAACCATTACACCACGGGCCTCACTCGAACAAATGCCGTAATTCCTCTACATACGCGCAGAAACCAATTCCCCAAGGGGGCACCTCCCGCATGCCGTATCTATATATACATTTCAACTGCAAAGAACACGCAGTATAAATAACGTAAAGAACGACGCTTGTATAGGAGAACATTCCGCGCAAGATGAGAAGAGAGAACGAACAAATGAAAAAATGAGGTAACCACCCGGGACTCGAACCCGGGATCTTCCGATTGCCGGTCAGATATGATAACCATTACACCACGGGCCTCACTCGAACAAATGCCGTAATTCCTCTACATACGCGCAGAAACCAATGCCCAAGGGGGCACCTCCCGTATGCCGTATCTTATATATACACATTTCAACTGCAAAGAACACGCAGTATAAATAACGTAAAGAACGACGCTTGTATAGGAGAACATGCCGCGCAAGATGAGAAGAGAGAACGAACAAATGAAAAAATGAGGTAACCACCCTGGAATCGAACCCGGGATCTTCCGATTGCCGTGGTGTAATGGTTATCATATTTGACCGGCAATCGGAAGATCCCAGGTTCGATTCCCGGGTGGTTACCTCATTTTTTAATTTGTTCGTTCTCTCTTCTCATCTTGCGCGGAATGTTCTCCTATACAAGCGTCGTTCTTTACGTGATTTATACTGCGTGTTCTTTGCAGTTGAATATATATATATATATATATATATATATATATATATATATATACAGGGTGGGCGGAAAGTAGCTCCCTATTTTGGATTGGTAAAAAAATACGTATATTATCCATTTATTTCAGAAGAAATAATATGAAAAGGTAGGCATACATGGTAGGTTTTCTCTAAATTCAATGTGGGCTCCAACTCTTTCCACCAGCTTCTGGAGCCGCCCAGGAATGGCGTCCACTGACTTTAGCAGGAACTCCGGCGGGATGGAGGACATGACTTCCCGAATTCGGTCCTCCAGTTCTTCCAATGTCCTCGGTTTGGTGCGGTAGACTTCTTCCTTTACCCACCCCCAAAGAAAGAAGTCGCACGGTTACCGCTGAAAAACGGCAGAATCGGTTCAGTGTAACGGTGTGGTGTGGTATGACCTCAGATCAGGTTGTGGGCCCGTTCCTTCTGCGCAACACCATGAATGCTGAGCGGTACCTTGCTATGTTGCGAAACGAGGTCTGGCTGGTTGTCAGCACATGGGAGAACATCGACGATCTGATATTTATGCAAGATGGCGCCCCTCCGCACTTCGCTCTTGTTGTCCGTGAGTGGCTGGATGCCCACTTCCCTGGGCGTTGGATGGGTCGTCGTGGTCCACATCAATGGCCAGCCAGGAGCCCCGACTTGACACCGTGCGACTTCTTTCTTTGGGGGTGGGTAAAGGAAGAAGTCTACCGCACCAAACCGAGGACATTGGAAGAACTGGAGGACCGAATTCGGGAAGTCATGTCCTCCATCCCGCCGGAGTTCCTGCTAAAGTCAGTGGACGCCATTCCTGGGCGGCTCCAGAAGCTGGTGGAAAGAGTTGGAGCCCACATTGAATTTTAGAGAAACCTACCATGTATGCCTACCTTTCATATTATTTCTTCTGAAATAAATGGATAATATACGTATTTTTTTACCAATCCAAAATAGGGAGCTACTTTCCGCCCACCCTGTATATGATGAATAAAACCACTTTCGTGAAATAATTTTTCATATATATATATATATATACAGGGTGGCGGAAAGTAGCTCCCTAATTTAAATTACATATAAATTATGTATAAATTGTGATTATATTGTTATATTGTTATGGTGTGTTCTCTAAAGTGGTACAATTGTAACGGTAATCTTTTTTTCTCTGAAGTGTTCTCTTTGTGTTCTCTAAAGTGGTACAATTGTAACGTTAATTTTTTTTTTTTCATTTCAGATTGAAGGGTAACATGGCTGAGCGTTTAACACTGCAGGAGCGTGCCCAGTTGGCGGCACGGTACGAAGTTTGGCAATCTGTCGTTCGAGTTCAAAGATGGTGGCGGGCCATTCACGGACCACGTGCCCAAGTGGACCCGAAAACAATCAAGAACTGCCACTCGAAGCTCATGACCACGGGGTCTGTGGCAGATGTTCGAAGATGTGGTCGCCCTTCGACATCCAGGGCCCAGGAGACGGTGCAGGCAGTTCAGGAAATGTTCGCACGGAGTCCACGAAAGTCAACTCGCCAGGCAGCTCGGGAAAGTGGACTCTCCCGCTATTCAGTGCGAACTGTGCTGAAGAAGGAGCTGAACTGGCGTGCGTGGAAGCCGCATTACTGCCAATCTCTCTCGGACGAGGACTGCGACATTCGCATGGAGTTCGGGGAAATCATGCTGGCTTGGCATGAAGACTGGCCCCCATCTCTTCCGCAACATCCTCTGGAGCGACGAGGCGGTGTTCCACGTCGGAGGCTTTGTCAACCGCCACAATTGCCACTACTGGGCAGGAGAGGATCCCATGGTTACCGCTGAAAAACGGCAGAATTGGTTCAGTGTAACGGTGTGGTGTGGTATGACCTCAGATCAGGTTGTGGGCCCGTTCCTTCTGCGCAACACCATGAATGCTGAGCGGTACCTTGCTATGTTGCGAAACGAGGTCTGGCCGGTTGTCAGCACATGGGAGAACATCGACGATCTGATATTTATGCAAGATGGCGCCCCTCCGCACTTCGCTCTTGTTGTCCGTGAGTGGCTGGATGCCCACTTCCCTGGGCGTTGGATGGGTCGTCGTGGTCCACATCAATGGCCAGCCAGGAGCCCCGACTTGACACCGTGCGACTTCTTTCTTTGGGGGTGGGTAAAGGAAGAAGTCTACCGCACCAAACCGAGGACATTGGAAGAACTGGAGGACCGAATTCGGGAAGTCATGTCCTCCATCCCGCCGGAGTTCCTGCTAAAGTCAGTGGACGCCATTCCTGGGCGGCTCCAGAAGCTGGTGGAAAGAGTTGGAGCCCACATTGAATTTCAGAGAAAACCTACCATGTATGCCTACCTTTTCATATTATTTCTTCTGAAATAAATGGATAATATACGTATTTTTTTACCAAACCAAAATAGGGAGCTACTTTCGGCCCACCCTGTATATATATATATATATATATATATATATATTCTGGCTGGTAATGACTATGCACAACTATTTGTCAAAGATGAAATACCTTGTATAACTTGTGAGTATATCATATCATAAAATCATTAGCAGGTCTATTAATCATAAAGCGAATCTGTATGGATTTTCTTGAACGCGTTAAAAAGACTTGTTCTCGGTCATTTTTAAGGCTAAAAAATTGGCTTATTATTATTATCAGTAGTAGTAGTAGTAGTAGTACTCGTAAATATTTAAAACCCATAAACATAAACGGTAGTTCGTCGTGTACACACACACACACACACACACACACACACGCACCCACACACATATATATATATATATATATACACAGGGTGGGCCGAAAGTCTGGATCCATAGGAAAATATTTATTTTAATACATAAATTACAACAAATGGTAAATACTTAAAATGAATATCAACTTTAACTCGTAAATGCGTATCCGTGATACTGTACAGTAGTTCGTACTCCAGTATAAATACTCAAATACTTTCTTTATTTCAGCCCAGAAATGGCTTCGAATCTAACAACAGAAGACCGGGTAGAACTTGTGCTCATGTACGCGAGACAGGGCGCTACACACAGAGAAGTTGCTTCCGAATTCAATAGAAATCATCCTGATAAGCATCCAGCAACACATGCGACTGTTGGCAAGTTGTTTAAACGTTTCAAAGAAACAGGAAGTGTACATGATCGACGGCGTTCTGGTCGTCCAAAAATTGCAACTGATGAAAATACCTCCGCAATGGTATGTGAAACTTTAACGAATAGTCCAGTAAAGTCAACAAGAAGATTATCAAATGAAACACGCATCTCGAGAACGTCAATTCGAAGAATTATTAAAAATCATAAATTCCATCCCTAAGTGTCTCGATGTCAGAGGCCGCCAATTTGAGCATTTGTTATAATTTGTTGTTTATACTGGAGTACGAACCACTGTACAGTATCACGGATACGCATTTACGAGTTAAAGTTGATACCTATTCATTTTAAGTATTTACCATTTGTTGTGATTTATGTATTAAAATAAATATTTTCCTATGGATCCAGACTTTCGGCCCACCCTGTATATATATAAATATATATATATACAGGGCCGGATCTAGAAGTTGCGAGGCCCTAGGCAGATCTAGAAATTGCGAGGCCCTAGGCCTATATATATGAAAATATGGACTTAATTATCGGTACTATACCAGCAATATTAGAATCCCGCATAGACAGAACTATGCCAGCATTTAAAAATTAAACCAAACCAAAATAATCAAGCATGGAAATTGTATAAGAAATATAAATAAACCATACAAATAAGTATAAATTATAATATGAATCAAGATTTGTATCGAAAATATAAGACAATGATTTCTAAGATTTATATAATATTATAGGTAATGACTTTCCATAGCATACAAACGTTTTTCATATGTGATGTATATATGGAAAAACCACAACATGGTATCATATGTGGTACCTTTATTTCATAATTAAATATAAATTATTAATTAATTGAATTAAATATCTATACAAAATTGGCTCGGGATTGGCGACATAGCCTAATGGGAATGAAATGATTGCCATACATACATACATAGAAACCGTATGTAGGCGTCGGGTCTGTACAACCACGAGAAACCTTCATTTATATCACGTGAACCAAATTTTCCATTTGCTAACCCATGCAAAATGGTATCAGGACAAAATCCCCCCGTGGACAAAATCTCCTCGCGGACAAAATCCCCCATGGACAAAATCCCCCCGGACACAACCCCCCCGGACACAATCCCCCCGCGGACAAAATCCCCCTAAGGCTTTATTCAAAAAAGAAGAATACGACTGACTTTATTAAAGAAGGAAAATTAAAAACACAATAAGAATAAGAATAAGAATAAGAAAAGAGGCTTACAGAAACGGATTACAGAAACACGGATTACAGAAAAAATATCAAGATGACAATGATTTTGCCTTAAAAATTCGAATGATACCTGCTCTAGCTTTTGTGCCTCCAGAAAAAATTGTTGATGCTTTTGAACAATTATACGATTTTATACCAGTGGAAGGTTTGCCAATTCTCGATTATTTTGAAGATAATTATATTGGAAGGCCATGCCGACGAGGACGAAGAGAACCCACTTTTAGCATTTCTATTTGGAATATGTACTCAAGAACAATTACAGAACTTCCACGTACAAATAACTCTGTCGAAGGCTGGCATAGACGCTTTGCATCTCTAACAGGATGCTCGCATCCAAACATATGGAAATTTTTAAAAGTTTTAGGGCAAGAAATAAGCTACCAACAGGCATTTATTTCTCAAATTATCGCTGGCTTGCCGACAGAACCGCAAAGGAAGAAGTATAAGTCTTCTTCTTCTCGCATTTTGAAAATTGTACAAGACTATAACAACAGGTCTATTTTTGATTTTCTTAAGGGAATTGCTTTTAATTTGTCTTTTAAATTTTGAATTTTGTTTGACTTTGTGTTTTTAATTTTTCTTCTTCAATAAAGTCAGTCGTATTCTTATTTGTTTGCCCGGTTAGGTAATTGTACGCCCTTACGATTGGTTAGGTTAAGTCGTGATATTTTTGTTAAAACTTTAATAAAGTCAGTCGTATTCTTATTTTTTTAATAAAGCCTTAGGGGGATTTTGTCCGCGGGGGGATTGTGTCCGGGGGGGTTGTGTCCGGGGGGATTTTGTCCGCGAGGGGATTTTGTCCACGAGGGGATTTTGTCCACGGGGGTATTTTGTCCGAGAAGCATGCAAAATACAAGGGAGAAAGAGTCAACAACCTTTGCAAAATCAGCAATTTATACGAAAATATGAAGATATATTAAAGGACCGCTCTCAGGGCTGTTTATGTTACAGCGAACGCTTTAAACAGGGAAGACGTGTTTAAGTTTTCCCTCAAGTTCTGAGTGAATTCCTTATAATAAAATTAATACATAAAATAGGATAGGCCTATCCCCAGAAGTGTCTATATTGTGACAGCCCATATTTATTACAAGACGTTAACTCGTCGCGTAACTCCATCGTGGCGGCCCTACACCGAAAATGACCGTAACGCCCTACATCGAAGCAAACTAAGATCCATCAAAATTAAGGTGAGGCAATTTCATTTTCATTATAATATTAGGCGTCTAAAATCCCGACGCTAAAATTACCATAAACAATTAAATATAAAGAGGTCCTTTAAAGACCTACATATTCATAACTCTCTAACGAAAATATATAGGGCTTTTGTCGTTCACTCTCCACTGAAATCTGCTGGACATTTCCAACGGATGAGGGTAACAGGCAATCAACCCATAGTTCTATATGGTTTTTCATATGGTGGCCCGTATGTGGGGAAGGGTTATTTGCTGTGAAAACCTTAACCTTGAATAAAATAACAAAACAGAATTAAAACAAACAAATAATAATAAAATTACGCCTTATCAAACATTTTGACATCTGAACAGAATTTATTCCATGTTTGGCTTTTTCATTACATATAAATAATAATAAATTACGAAGCCTACCTCACAAAGTAGACCCTACTCTTTACACTCAAGGCCTATTCTAACTAAAAACACTAAATTTATAATTCAACCTATGGTGTAGGTTATAAAATTTATTTCAGATATTTAACTTACTCATAAGACTCTGTAACATCACAAAAATTAAGTGCAGAACTGTAACATCACAAAAATTAAGTGCAGAACTGTAACCACAAAAATTAAGTGCAGAACTGTAACATCACAAAAATTAAGTGCAGAACTGTAACATTAAGTGCAGAACTGTAACATCACAAAAAATTAAGTGCAGAACTGTAACATCACAAAAATTAAGTGCAGAACTGTAACATCACAAAAATTAAGTGCAGAACTGTAACATCACAAAAATTAAGTGCAGAACTGTAACATCACAAAAATTAAGTGCAGAACTGTAACATCACAAAAAATTAAGTGCAGAACTGTAACATCACAAAAAATTAAGTGCAGAACTGTAACATAAAAAAAATTAAGTGCAGAACTGTAACATCAAAAAAATTAAGTGCAGAACTGTAACATCAAAAAAATTAAGTGCAGAACTGTAACATCACAAAAATTAAGTGCAGAACTGTAACATCACAAAAATTAAGTGCAGAACTGTAACATCACAAAAATTAAGTGCAGAACTGTAACATCACAAAAATTAAGTGCAGAACTGTAACATCACAAAAATTAAGTGCAGAACTGTAACATCACAAAAATTAAGTGCAGAACTGTAACATCACAAAAATTAAGTGCAGAACTGTAACATCACAAAAATTAAGTGCAGAACTGTAACATTAAGTGCAGAACTGTAACATCACAAAAAATTAAGTGCAGAACTGTAACATCACAAAAATTAAGTACAGAACTGTAACATCACAAAAATTAAGTGCAGAACTGTAACATCACAAAAATTAAGTGCAGAACTGTAACATCACAAAAATTAAGTGCAGAACTTTAACATCACAAAATTAAAATTATACATACAGTATATAAATATATAAAAACATTGTAATATTTCCTATGGAAAATAAATTAAATTGCAACACCCTTTCATTTTGGAAAGAGTGAGGACTTTATAAAATGCTACACTTTTTATATTAAAAAGTGAGGAAAAACAAAAATGGAATAACAAATAAAACGTAAATTAATTATAGGTAATCTAAGATGGGTTTTGTGGCCTTCCCTTGGCCACAGCCCAAACTATTACAAGGGTCTTGTGGCCTCCCGTGGCCACAGACCAAACTATTACAAGGGTCTTGTGGCCTACCTTGGCCACAACCCAAACTATAACAAGGGTTTTGTGGCCTTCCTTGGCCACAGACCAAACTATTACAAGGGTTTTGTGGCCTCCCCTTGGCCACAACCCAAACTATTACAAGGGTTTTGTGGCCTCCCCTTGGCCACAGCCCAAACTATTACAAGGGTTTTGTGGCCTCCCCTTGGCCACAACCCAAACTATTACAAGGGTTTTGTGGCCTCCCCTTGGCCACAACCCAAACTATTACAAGGGTTTGTGGCCTCCCCTTGGCCACAGCCCAAACTATTACAAGGGTTTTGTGGCCTCCCCTTGGCCACAACCCAAACTATTACAAGGGTTTTGTGGCCTCCCCTTGGCCACAGCCCAAACTATCACAAGGGTTTTGTGGCCTCCCCTTGGCCACAACCCAAACTATTACAAGGGTCTTGTGGCCTACCTTGGCCACAACCCAAACTATTACAAGGGTCTTGTGGCCTCCCCTTGGCCACAGCCCAAACTATTACAAGGGTCCTGTGGCCTCCCCTTGGCCACAGCCCAAACTATTACAAGGGTTTTATGGCCTCCCATGGCCAGAGACCAAACAACATAAAAACAGTACAGGATTCAAAGCCCCAAGCCCTCCAGATCTACCTGTGGAGGAGTAACATTTACTCCACTAAAACTACGGGTATTGACTAGTCTGAAGTGGTAGGAGGTTTGAATACAGTACAAACTCTTTCAACCAAACAACATAACATGGAAGTACAGTACATTTCAATTAACTCACCAACGTAGAAGTCACTTTAATTAAAACATAAATCATTAACAAAACAAAACATGACGAAACTCCAAAACAACATTAGTAAACCAGCATTTAAAAATTGGTGACATAAAATTTACATCCATTTCACATGGTTTAAAACACACAGTTTATCAAAAAATTTGATCTATAACATACAAATTTTTCTCCGGCCCCCCACCAGTATATGGAAAAACCAAAACATGGTATCATATGTGGTACCTTTATTTCATAATTAAATATAAATTATGAATTAATTGAATTAAATATCTATACAAAATTGGCTCGGGATTGGCGACATAGCCTAATGGGAATGAAATGATTGCCATACATACATAGAAACCGTATGTAGGCGTCGGGTCTGTACAACCACGAGAAACCTTCATTTATATCACGTGAACCAAATTTTCCATTTGCTAACCCATGCAAAATACAAGGGAGAAAGAGTCAACAACCTTTGGAAAATCAGCAATTTATACGAAAATATGAAGATATATTAAAGGACCGCTCTCAGGGCTGTTTATGTTACAGCGAACGCTTTAAACAGGGAAGACGTGTTTAAGTTTTCCCTCAAGTTCTGAGTGAATTCCTTATAATAAAATTAATACATAAAATAGGATAGGCCTATCCCCAGAAGTGTCTATATTGTGACAGCCCATATTTATTACAAGACGTTAACTCGTCGCGTAACTCCATCGTGGCGGCCCTACACCGAAAATGATCGTAACGCCCTACATCGAAGCAAACTAAGATCCATCAAAATTAAGGTGAGGCAATTTCATTTTCATTATAATATTAGGCGTCTAAAATCCCGACGCTAAAATTACCATAAACAATTAAATATAAAGAGGTCCTTTAAAGACCTACATATTCATAACTCTCTAACGAAAATATATAGGGCTTTTGTCATTCACTCTCCACTGAAATCTGCTGGACATTTCCAACGGATGAGGGTAACAGGCAATCAACCCATAGCTCTATATAGTTTTTCATAGTATAAGAGATGTTGACATTTTATTTTTTATAATAGTGAGTGAGCGATCGACTTATCAGGCTAAATATTAATGCTTTAATATTTGGTTCAGATGCTCCTTGAATATTACAGCAATGCTTTTCTACTTTTCTTCGAGCTAAACTCTTCAATTAATTGAGAATAATCTAATGAATTTGTTATATCGTTTTCTATTGATAACATAGCTAATGATTGCAATCTCGCTTGAGACATGGTGGAACTACGCCGGTCCACGCCGATAACGAAGCAACGGTTTCAATGACATCACAAGCTCCGCCTCTTTTGTATCTTTCTCTCATAAAACTGAAACAATTCGGATCAAGAAATATCAGGACAGAACGCGCAAAACGGCTTGAGCGAGGCCCCCTTTGGCGCGAGGCCCTAGGCGATCGCCTAGTTCGCCTATAGCTAAATCCGGGCCTGTATATATATATTAACTGCAAACAACACACAGTATAATTAATGTAAAGAACGACGCTTGTGTAGAAGAGCGTTCCGTACAAGATGAGGAGGGAGAACGAGCAAATGAAAAATGATGTACCTCCCAGGAATCGAACCCGGGATCATCCAATTGCTGGTCGGATATGCTATCCACTACACCAAGGTCCTCGATCAATCAGAAGTCGTAATTCTCCTACATACGAGCGGAATCAAATGCCCTGAGGGTGCACCTTCGCATGCCGTACATACTGTATATACATTTTAACTGCAAACAACACACAGTATAATTAATGTAAAGAACGACGCTTGTGTGGGAGGTACCTCAGTTTTCATTTGCTCGTTCTCCCTCCTCATCTTGTGCGGAACGCTCTTCTACACAAGCGTCATTCTTTATATTATATATATATATATACACACACACATTTTAACTGCAAACAACATACAGTATAATTAATGTAAAGAACGACGCTTGTGTAGAAGAACGTTCCGCACAAGATGAGGAGGGAGAACGAACAAATGAAAAATGAGGTACCACCCTGGAATCGAACCCGGGATCATCCGATTGCCGGTCAGATATGCTATCCACTACACCATGGACCTCGATCAATCAGAAGCGTCGTTCTTTACATTAATTATACTGTGTTGTTTGCAGTTAAAATGTATATATGTACGGCATGCGAGGGTGCCCCCTCAGGGCATTGGTTTCTGCTCGTATGTAGGAGAATTACGACTTCTGATTGATCGAGGTCCATGGTGTAGTGGATAGCATATCTGACCGGCCATCGGATGATCCTGGGTTCGATTCCCGGGTGATACCTCATTTTTCATTTGTTCGTTCTCCCTCCTCATCTTGTGCGGAACGCTCTTGTACACAAGCGTCGTTCTTACATTATAATATATATATTAATATATTATATATATAATATATATATAATAATATATATATATTATATATATATATATATATACATGGACACAGTGGCGTTCATACAGAGAAATATTTCAGTTATATTCGTCTTTGTTTTATTCCATGAATAGGGTAGTTTTGAAAAATTTTCCGTTCGTTTGGAAAAATTCAACAAATAAAAAAATTAGTTCAACTCGAACATATAGTGTAAAACATCAAAGAATTTGAGGGGAAAAAAGTTAAAATGCGAAAGTTTTCATACATTTATTGACAAACAAGTTATTTAATACTTTTTGTGTCCTCCTTTTCTTCAATAACCTCAGTGATTCATTTTGGGTATTTTTCTAAAAGGTTTCGACATCTCCCAGTAAAAAATTTAGCCCATTCTTCTAAACAAAGTTGTTGCATTTCATTCAGATTCGAAGGGTTTCTCATGCGGGCACCTTTTTCTCACATCAATTCATAAATACTCGATTAAATTGAGATTTGGGCTTTGACTGGGATACTCGAGAAGATTGAAATTCTTTTGTTGAAGCCATTACATGGTGCTCTTACTTTTATGTTTTGGGTCATTATCTTGCTACAGTACTCAATTGCGACCCCATTCGCAACTCCTGAACTGAAGCCAATATAATTTCTTCTAAAATTTCATGATATTTCTTCGAATTCAAGATTCCATTGATGACAAGAAGGTTTCCTGGACTACAAACACTAAAGCATACCCAAAGAAGCAAACTACCACCACCATGTTTAACCGTAGGAAGGATGTTTTTTCCTCGAATGTAGTATTTGAGTTTCGCCAAAGTTACCGTTGCTCATTGTTCCTGAATAATAATGTTCCTGAATAATCTGTCCAGAGAACTTTCTTCCAGAATGAAAGCCATCATTTTCATGATCCTTGGCGTAATTTAAATGAGCGTCTTTGTACGTTTTTTGTATCAGAGGTTTTCTTCGTGCAACTCTTCCATGCAGCAGACCATTCTTTCCCAATGTATGGCGTACAGTAGATGGATGGACATCGATCGTAGACAGTCTTAATGTTTGTCAAGTATCACTTGCAGTAATTCGTGGATTCGCAGCAGCCATTCTTTCAATCTGTCTATTTGTATGTTCTGAAATCTTGCAAGGTCGTTCACATCTTGGTAGAGTTTTGATTGTTCCAAAGCCTTTCCATTTCTTTATAACCGCAGCAACCACTGTAAATGGAATTCGAAGTTCTTCTATTTTCATATAATAACAGATCTCTTAAGATCTGTAGACAGCTAGCTCTTTACCACTACGACCCATTGCTTACTGATGGCTTGTACAGTCATCCGTCTTCCATGATGATCCACAGAGAAAATTCTAGAATTCAGAATTTCCAACAGTCTCTAATCAATAAACAGCCACCTACTGATAAGAATTTTAAATTGTTCAAGCCTAAGTGGACACAAAGTATTAAATAATTTTGTAAGTAAATGTTCGAAAACTTTTGCATTTTAACTTTTTTATTTTCCTCAAATTCTTTGATGTTTTACATTATATGTTGGAGTTAAACTATTTTTTTAATTTGTTAAATTTTTCCAAACGAACGGTAAACTTTTCATAACTATCCTATGCATGGTACAAAAAATAAGGACGAACATAATTGAAATATTTCTCTCTACGAATACTTATGAGCGCCACTGTATATACTGCTCACCCTTCTCCAGTTAGGCCAATGGCCTAACCTAAACTTACAGTAGTTTTTCTGTTGAGAAAAACCTGATCTCTCAACTTGTTCCAGAGTCGCTCCTCTTTTCTCTAAAGCTTTCTTGATGTTATCATCCCATCTCATCCTGGGTCTGCCAACCAGGCTTCCACCATCCTGTCTCCACTCGTAGTATATTTTCAGAATCTATCATCTTCCATTCTCTTTGTATGTTCATACCATCGCAGCTGGCTTCTTTGAATATACTCACGCACCAGCTCCACCCTTAGTTCCCTCCGTATGAACTCATTCCGCAACATGTCCCAGAGGGTAACTTCGTAAATGAATCTCAACACCCTCATTTGAGTCATTTCCGTAGTCTGTATACGGCTCTCTGTTGGGGTTGCCAGATGTCCCACATTTGATCCAAAAATCCCGCGTCCCGCTTTGTATTTAAAATGTCCCGCAAAAAATGTTATGATAATTTCAATATTATTTACGATATTTCAATATTATGTATAATAATTTTAATATTATTCACGATGTTTAATTGTTAAGCATTATTTTAATAAAAAAGTTCTAATTTTGTTTGTTGTAACCGTTGAAGAAATCTAGTTTCAATTTGAAAAAAATTTGGTCTTGGGAAAAAAAAACCTGAAATTTTTTTGTCTCCATGAGCATTTGAAAAACCTGGCAACCCTACCGGAGTCTCCGTCTTCGTGGTCAATTTCCATGCTTCCGAACCATACGTTAAAACAAGTCTCAGAATGGATGTGTAAAGTAGAATTTTTACTTTCTTTGAAATATTTTTTCTTTCAGTAAAGGGTATAACAATCCTACAGTATTTCTGTGTTGTATTTCTTTATTCTATTGTTTATTTCTTGTTCCGTTTTATCTTAACCGTTAAAAGTTGCTCTTAAATATTTGAATTTTATCGTTTTCTTCATCCAACAGTTTCCAACCGTCATGTGACTTACTCTACCTTCTCTAGCCTCTGTCATGATTTTACATTTATTGACATTCACTCTCATACCAATTTCCTCTAATACATCTGTCCGATTGTTCAGAGCCCTTTGCAAATCTATATTCTCAGATACAAGAGCCATATCATCTGCATAATCCAATGTTGTAAACTTGTCCGCCATCTGTTATACAGTCTTCATTATCTGGTATACAGTCTTCATTTTTAACGTTAAAAATTGGTTTATTATTATTATTATTATTATTATTAGTAGTAGTAGTAGTAGTAGTAGTAGTAGTAATAGTAAATATTTAAAAGCCATAAACATAAACGGTAATTCGTCGTATATAAACCACTTAATCTCTTTAAATCCAGATTCCACAGCACTTTGATACAGAGACGTAGCCAAGGGCGGGCGACAGAAGCGGTCGCCCCCTTCCCTTGGAAAGTCCAGAAAAAATCTGCGGTAATTACAACCAAGGTTCACCGCCAAACTATAACATTTAACAATTTGGTATCTATTAAAATGGAAGGAGTCTCTCTCTCTCTCTCTCTCTCTCTCTCTCTCTCTCTCTCTCTCTATATATATATATATATATATATATATATATATATAATATATATATATATATATATATATATACTGTATATATATAAAACTCAATTTGTTACTGGAATAAAACGGACGATGGGCGGTAATGTGATTTTGTGGTGTACCTATGTGTAAATTGCGTATTTACAAAAGTATTCGATTTTGATTTAGTAAAGTAATTGCGTATTTGATAAAGTACATATTTTTTTGTCAAGTAGCCCCTAAATTATTTTTCCATGCGATTATCCTGTTTAAAATTTTGTATATATTAAACAGATGTGCATTTCTTGTCTCAACTGATCTAGCTGTTTCTGCATCCGTTTGACTTGCCTTATACGTGAGAGTTTCATTTGGATCTCTGCTAATGATTTCATTATTCATAGATATGTTATACTGTTAAACGTGTATGTACTAAATAACTGTATGCATGAAATCAATAAATGTGTGAATAAAATAGTTACTTTCTTTGTTAACTACGAAAACTATAGGATCAATACCTGATTTAAAATTTCAGAAAATACAAGTAATTACATCATAGTATAGCTTAGATTGCACCAATATGACTGTCCTATCCAAACTTTTGTTGGAAAAGATATATATTTCATATGGATGGCTGTATAGTGGCTGTTCAAAAATGGCAGTTGCACTGACATTTTCAGACAGTTTTTACACAAAATAAGCTTAAAATGCACTGGCTTACGGGGCTCTGCCCCGGACCCCGCTGGGGGAGCTTCCAGCTCTTCCCCAAACCCCCTAACTGTATGGCTCGCCCGATTCACCACGGAACCTGACGAACGTAGCTCAAGTTCGCTCCCCCCCCCCTTGGGACATTCCTGGCTACGTCCCTGCTTTGATATACTCTCATACAAACTTGTATGAGATACATCAAAGATAAGATCTGTGAAATAAAATCTGTGGACGAAAAGAACGCGGAAACTTGAGTTTGTAACACTAACTGTAAACAAAACTTAGGACCACTCTTAGCTAGACCTACTTCGTAGTTTATGGGCTAAAGGCTTAGCCATTCGTCTGGACACTCAGTACAGGGCAGCAGGGTCCTAACTTCAGGCTTCTATCATGAATCTAGTCAATAATATGACTGAATAAGGCCTAGATTTGGGCCTAGGTTTGAGCTCATCACAGCAACGCTAGCCTAGGCCAATATAGGCCAAACACTTCAATGACTGGAGGCCAATTCTTTACTTAAGGCTTACAAATGTGCAAATTTAATCTAGTATAGCTTTCTACCACCAATAGAATATATTTTCTTTTATATAAGCCTAAATAATGAACTGAATTCTTGAAATACTTTTGACTTTGTAGACGACAAATTGTTTATTTCTAAAAATAGTGACTCGAGTTTTCTCTAACCACTCGAGTCAAGTCTTGTCGGATCTTGAGTTTTGGATGAAAAGAATGCAACAGACTTCAGTTGAATTAACTTTACTTCAGGTCAGCTGGACGTAAAGAGAACGGCTTTACAGTGAGATAATCTACAGTAGTATACTTAGAACTCTAATTTAGCCAAAAATGAACGTTCTAGCTCAATTAATAACAGAGATACTATTGCGAGAATATTGCTGAACTTTGGAGGCGATTTCTGGCGAATTTTAATTTTGGCGCCTAGGTACCTTAACCTCTTTTGGACCACTGGGTCGAATATGTACCGTTTCCAATACACGCACTCATAACTTAACCCTACAAAAACTTCGGTCGTTAAGAGGTTAAGACGCGGGACCCCTCATATATCTTCAATAATAATATTACTGACTGGAAATTTTGTGGGACTTTTGAGTGAGTAGTTCATCTCAAACCATTTAAATTGTTAAAAGAGTTACAGTCATTCAAGTTTGGATTTTGACTGAATATAAACATCGTCTTTAGAAGTTCACTGATGTCAGTGTTGTTCGTTTCGCTGAAGATTTGGAAGTTTTTGTCTTTTATTTGATGATTCGTGAGAATGATCATGAGAATGATCGCGGATATTAGAAAACATTAGTTTAACGCAAGGGTCACTAATCGGTGGGCCTCCGTCCGGATCCAGACCTCCGTGGAATTTATACGGACCGACGGTAATAAGTGAAATTTTGGTTAAATCAGCGAGTGAATACGGCAATATATTAGAATTTTAATAATTTTTATACCTAAAACAAAGCTAGTATCACTCATATAATGCCTTACAAAAATAATAATAGAAATAAAATACATTAAAATATAAATTGATCTCAATAAAATAATGTCGACCATATTACGAAAACAGTTAGAAAGAAAAAGAAGTGTGGGTAGCGGACCTTGGTAGAGTTAAAGAAACACGTATGTGAACCACGGAGAAAATTAATTAGTGAACCCTGGATTAGCGATCAAAAAGTTTGTCCAACAACTACGCCTTCTTTGTTCGTTAATTTGAACTTTAAATTGGTGAGTTGATTTGTCAATGTAGGATGAATTGCATTCATAGCAAGTATATTTATAGATCAAAAATGAATTCAAGAAGTTTGAAAATTAACTCCAAAGAAAGACCCGATTGTACAATAAATAATTTCAATAAAACTTTCAGTAAAAACATTTAAAGTCATTCTAAGAATGAACATTGTTAATTTCCTTTTAAGCATTAAGCTCTGGTCACTCATAGGGTAATTCGAAAAATATTTCGTATTCAGAAACTATGTATATATTTATATTTCTTTTAAACATTATTTATTGTAAGTATCGGTGAATTTTTTAATATCTTAAATTTTAAAATGTTTGTATTTTTTTAATAACTGAAATTAAAGCATTAAACATTTACTGTACTTTCTCAACACATGGAGAATTAGTCCCCCAGTGCAAAACATGCTCTGTGATATCCTTTCAACTCGCGATACTTACACGATATTTTCGACGGAAGAGCCCTGTCCTACAGATTTCCTGCGGTTTATGATAAACGAATATCATAGTTGCCAACATCACCAGCTCTAAACCCCTCTGACTTTTATCTATGGAGTTTTTTAAAAGGTAAAATGTTTAAACAGAATCCACACAGAGTAGAAGAATTAAGAGCATTAACTGAACAAGAAATTTCTCAGATTTCAACAGATACTCTGTTCAGAGTACTGCAAAATTTTGTTGTTCGTGTGCAAAGAATTAATAAGCCGAGAGGACATCATATAGAGCAGTGGTTCCCAACCTTTTCACCACAAAGGACCCCTTTTATTTTTATTTTTTTCCCACGGACCCCATGTTTTTGAAAGATTCCGTCTACCAAACAAACTGTTTTTATTAACTAATAATTAACTCGTTTTCCCATTTTTCACTATCAAATAAAGGACATATAAGAGAGTATGCAATTAAAATAAAGCGTATTAAAAAAAGTATTAATAATTCCAGCCAAGACTAAGGAAACGAAATTTTAGCCTAAGCGCCCTTATCGTGGGTAAATGCACGATTTCCATTGGAGCCTCTCGAAATATTGAAAGCTCACGGACCCCCAGTACTACCTTCGCGGACCCCTAGGGGTCCGGGGACCCCAGGTTGGGAACCACTGATATAGAGCATGTTTCATGCTTTTGTTTCAGTTAATAAAAAAAGAAATACAAACCTTTTAAAGTTTCAGATGTTTGAAACTGCACCCGATAAAGATTTTCATTAAATCTTGTTGGAAAATCAATTTCCAGAAGGATTTTTATCAGAAAATTTCAATTTATTGTTAAGAAAGAAATGGACAATTTGAATAGCTATTACATGCTCGATCTATTAAGACTCGTGCAGCGTTTTCCTTATATTTAATTGATGTAAAAGACAACATGGTATCAATGAATATCTTAACAAGTTAAATTTAATTTAAAACGAATTTGTAAAGTTAATTTCTGGACACCCTCTATTTCATTTAATTCCAGGAAAACCAGTTTCCCTAACAGAGAGAGAGAGAGAGAGAGAGAGAGAGAGAGAGAGAGAGAGAGAGAGAGAGAGAGAGAGATTAACTCCGCTGCATAAGGAGTATAAAACACGGTGTGAATATATGGCAAAGAATAGAAGCGAAAGAGTGAAATAAATAAATAGAAAATACAAGATACTGAAGTACTGAAAGAAAAAGTCCAACATAATCCATTGTCATCCTTGTTTCATCAGCTGCGCCTTCTCAAGAACGCACACCGAATACTTTTGTAAGTAAGTTGGAATTTGAGAATCGGTGAGATTAATGTTTCAGAATCTTTGTTATTTTAATTCTTTGGTTCTTTATAATCTGAGAATCTCTTTCTTTTCATTTCTTTACAAAATGCAGTATTGAGCTGTCCTTTTTTTTTTTTTTTTTTTTTAGCAAAATATTCCGTTATATTTCACCAGAAAAAGTAAAAAACGTTGGTCGTTTTCACATTCGATCAAGTAACATGTGCGCCAAAAGTGCGAGGTGGTGGTGCCAGTCACTCCAGTGTCAGTGCCAGTGAGGGGAAGAGAGGGGGAAGGGAAGGGAAGGGAAAAAAAGGGGAAGGGGAAAAAGCAAAAATTTTAATCTCTCAAAAGGGGTGGGGAATAATAAGTGGATGATTGTGGGATGCAAAAACTGCGAGGGGTGTCTAACCTAGCCTAACCTAAACTTAAAAGTAAAATTTGTGTATATATATATATATATATATATATATATATATATATATATATATATAATATATATGTGTGTGTGGTGTGTGTGTGTGTGTGTGTGGACGTCATACTATAAGCTTTAACGGCCATCATCCATTAACATGTCAAGAGATTGTTCTCTTATTAGTAGACTTACAAATAATGGTTGAAATAGTTGTTAATACGTACAATTCTTTTTAGAAATAATAATGCATTACAT
Organism: Bathynomus jamesi; assembly: GCA_023014485.1. Lineage (NCBI taxonomy): Eukaryota > Metazoa > Arthropoda > Malacostraca > Isopoda > Cirolanidae > Bathynomus > Bathynomus jamesi. Next base: position 21,218 of record JAJOZX010010932.1, read on the forward strand.
ATACACAAAATATTTATTAACATGTCAAGAAATTATTTTCTTATTATTATAGTAAACTCACAAATAATGATGGAGATAGGTTACATCTGTGGAAAAGGTTTTGCACAGAAAATACATTTTTGTTAAAATTTAAAAGTATTATTCTTTTGTATAAATTAAAGTATTAATTTTTAAATTTTTAATATTGTATATCTTTTCTTGATGCCCACAGTAGATGTTTGGCAGCTTTTTGATAAGCCTAACGACACTCTCCGGAGTTGCCAAAGGTATAATCTTAAACGGAGGCTCCTAAATTCTAAGTGTTCTTTTATCACATAAAAGAGTTAAGTACAAGTATAAAACCAAAATTATATAAATTCATTTGCTAATATCACTATTAAACTAAAACTTTGCAACTTTAATAATCTTTTGTAAACGTGGCACCACGGGAGTCTCTCTAGGACATGGCAAGAAGGAATGTTCGTTCGTGCCTCACTTTAGGGTCAGTCGGTCAGCTTTGAGTGAAAGCACTGTTTCATTAAAACTCTCTAAACAAGTGCAGTGATAATACTTCGATTTCTATTTTAACATTGCTCTGTAAAAGTCTAATCTGTTGAGAAGTGACTTCACTGCGAAATAAAACTGTGAAAAAGGGTAACGCGTCATTTTTATCCTTACCACGAAAAAGTTAAAAATTCTGTTCTCTTAACGAGAAAGGGAAAGGACGCCATTCGAGAGGAGAGCATCAAATTGTTCGTAACACGCAATCAGATCAAGTTTGAAAAGATGAACATCAACGTAAGCGGTATACATTGCGTTGTTGGTGCGACAAAGCAACATACTGAGTTACCTAACAAAAAGAATGGTGTAACGTCATATACTACAGACAAGGGCACACATACGTAACTCGACAGTGACGACCTTGTATGGCGATATACACACACACACACACACACACACATATATATATATATATATATATATATATATTATATATATATATATATATATATATATATATATGTTATACTATATTATCTTCATTTCCAATTTATATTATTTCGTTAAAACCATATAAAGACCGAAGCTATGAAAAACTTGAAGTCGCTTCACGAATGCAACCCATGCAAACAAAGGGTTTAGATCATTTTAAGAATTATATTATTCATTCAGTATTTCCTTTCAACCGGAAGTCACACGCTAAGTGACGCAAAAGTACCTCGCGTTGGGAATTTCCTTCCAAACGGAAGACACACGAGCTGAGGTATAACGAAGGCACCTCGTGCTTTGACGTCACCACCTCATGCGAATGATGCAGTGGACTTCCGTTTTTTCTCATATATAAGGAAGCGCTTCACACCCTCAACTCAGATTCTTGCGCGCGGAGGTCAGACGCAGATCTCCGGGTAGGGCTCATGCCCTATTCGTTGTCACCACCCTTCGAGGAGAGCCAACAGACAATTTACAATTAAGCCGTTCAGATTAAGCCTCGCGGTAAGAAAGGCAGGATTTGCTTATAAGAAATTTTGCATATAATCTGACTAAGTATAATAAATAACTCTGATTTAAAGTAGGCGGCGATAGGAAAGTCCGTGCCTACTGATTCCGAAATTTTATATAATTTAGAAATAAGTAACTCTGATTTAAAGTCGAACCAGAAATGATTTGACTTCCACTAGTTTTTAATCTAATTAAGGCAATTTGATTCAAGCACATTAACAAAAACTTTACCAAGCATTTTCTTGTCCCCATCGGACCGACAAAATTCGTCAGCGCACTCTACCACAAGTGCCTGGGAGAGTAATACATAGCGAAGACTCTTCAGGTCTACTTCGTCGGGAGTCTTATGTTTCTGTTACACTGGGAAGGCAGAAGAAAAAAAGAAAAGTGTAGCGGTAGCTAGTACTTTGTAATTCATCTCCGCCCAATTCTTAACGAAAATAAAGATTTTCGACATCTCATCCACACTCAGATAAATAACATTACGTTTGGTTGAGTCTGTACGTTTATAATTTTTCTCGAGTATATAATTAATCGCACCACTGCTACGTTTAAACACTCACTGATTTGGAAAAAGTAAAGGCGTATTGTGCGTTAAGGATACTGCTTAGAGGTAGCTCCTCCATCTTTCTTTGTTAATGTAGGTGCAGGTGTTTCTTGTGGGTACTGCTGCTGGAAGGAGGCTTCTGGTTAACATATCACGACACTCTAAGCTCAGATTCTGTTGTGAGGCTGACTGTTTGTTTCAGTCGGTGACACAGACATGGTTGTGAGTCATACGTCTTTGGAGCGAGGAGCTTTCACTTCACATTGGCTATATTCTTTAACACAGCTTAAATTCGATACATACTCCAAGCCGTCCTTAGCATTACGATACCCTGTGACACTCTCGTTAGAATATTCTTAAAGAACTCGAGCATCTTACTTCATCATTCTCGCATGAATTAAAGCTGATTTAAAAACTTCAAAAGATGCGTGAAAGGATGGACGACGAGTATTCACTACATCTTCATATTTTACAGAATACCACTTTACAAGAGTGTTGCAAGCAATATCGGACAGGGGCGTGCCCAGGATTTTAGAAGGGGGTGTTTCCATAATTGAATCTTCGTGATGGCCATGGTTTTCGAAAACACTTATTTGTGTAGTTATAGGGGCTTGCTCTAAAGATAAGATTATTGTATAATATTATTTCAGGGGACAAATTTATTAAATATAATAATAATTAATTCATTTAGGATCTTAGGGGGTGTTTCCGAGCAACCAGGAAACCCCCCTGGGCACGCCACTGTCGGAGGCTGCCATCTTTGATAATAAGTTAAATTCAGGAGTGGAGAATAATCACACACAGATAATTATAATAAAACTGCAGCAGCTTAGTACGTGTTCACGAAGTCAATGTTTGCTAGCGACGATGAGATTAAACACAACAAATGATGACGACTCCGGTTTTGTGGGCAGAGCTATACAGCATGGCCAGACCGGAAATCGAAATCAAACATATCTATTTTTACGCTCATAAATAAAGTGCGCGAAGTATATACATCATGTCCAGACGTGAATATTACACACACACACACACACACACACACACATTCTAAGATTAAAAGAAATGATACGCATAATCTAAAACGCAAAATAATTTATTTAAAGTACACATGTTAATAAAATTCAAAATAAATACTTACAAGTAAATAAACATTTAATAATAAGTAAATAAACGCATTAAAACTTAAAAATAATGATTTATAAAATAAATAAATAGCTATAATTTTAAAAAGAGGACATCAATAAATTAAGTAAAAATATGTACGCCGATTAATTCGTCCCGCAGAAATCAAAGGGGACATTATCATAAATCCTATGCAATTGATAACTCTTCCTGTAAGTGTTGCGACACGCTTTCGTCCCTCCATGTTCCTTCACGGCCCCTAGTTTCTGAGTGCGAAAGTTATGCTTCCCACAACCAGATGAGGAGGCATGGTATCGTCACCATCTTCAGGATCCCACAGGCACACGAGGTTTTTGAGTGATGCAAAATTCACAATCTGACGGTTTGCTGGGTTTAAAGTAATCCCTCTCGCCTTCACGATGTATTTGAATTCTTCCCCATTCCTCACAAGTATTTTGTAGGTTTTTGGGCCGGTTGAAACAAATGAGTCCGCGTATGCATTGTCTCCGTACTTGTCTTTGATTTCGTCAGTGAATTCACCGAGGAACTCACCTACAGGAGTCACCAACCTTCGCCGTAAACACTACACTATCTGTATTGGGGTACAGGACCCGATCGAGAGAATGCATTAACCTCCAAAGCTTGATGAGTCCCTCAGCCGTCGTAAAACGATACACAGGGATGTTTGTGACAGGGAATGTGTCTGTAGCCAACTCGGTTCTATTGTAACGTATTATATACATATAACCTACGTGTACAAATTCAAGAACCTTTTTGTCGTCAGCTTTGGCGTTGTCCCATACTTCGTTAAAACTATAAGCTTAGTGCACGTTCTGTGCAAAATTGCCTCAAAGACTGTTTATACAAAGCGTTGCACTAAAGCACTTGTCAGAGTTTCGCGCAATATGCTCCCGCTCAAGTTGTGTCCTCCCGGCTATTTATCGTGCGTTGGTGACAAAAATAAATTTATGACCAAAATCACAAATAAGACAGTAATCTAGTCTAAACTAAATATTTAAATTTTACTACCCTATTTACTAAAATAAAATCTAAATTTTTCTTAAATTTAACTATAAAAAAACTCATGAAATTATTTAAAATTAGTTATTTAATAATAGCAAATTTGAATGATTAAATTATTTTGACAATGTAATATATTATTGTTAATTGAACCTATATCCATATATATACATATATACACACTGCGAATCATGTTTGGCCCCCCTAAGAAATTTCTGCATACACCCCCTTTTTTAGCAAAGGAAATTATGAAAGTTGACTATAGTGTAGATCTTGCAACTATTAGTACAGGCATTATGTACCATGACCTTGAACAAATTGCAACAAAAGCTCTCTCACTTGCATTATACCTATGAAGGTGTCGTCTGTGACATGTAAAATAATTCAGAAATCCTGCGAGGGGAAAGTCCTGAAATCAGGATTTTTTAATTTTTTAGATTGTGGGAAAGCATATGAAGGCACCTGTTTAATCTAGATTCACTGCGCTCTTATTGCACTAATATAACTGTACTTCTGACTGTCCCATTTAGCCAATTTGTGCCCTTACAACTCCCTGAACCATGCATAGACGTTTATTAATTCCATATTTCTCTTTTCAGAAGTGGAAGTATCCGAACAATGTACCATATGCAAGCAGCCCATAGGTGGGAGAACATCACCGGCAGCAACTCTCGGTGAAAAAGGGAGCTCAAGCATCAACCTGTCAAGTGAAGCAAGGAAAGACAATATTCACACTGTACCTAGAGAAAAGGTACACAAAGCCTGTCCTCATAAATACTGCAACCCACAGCAAATAACCAAGGCTATTAACAACAGAACATGGAAAATAGCACAAGCAAGGAAAGGCACGTACTTAGGTCTTCTGAAGAAGGTTTTCACTTCAAGAGTGACTGCCTATTTTGTGGCCAACCAGCCAAGTTTGGTAAAAAGAGAAAGAAGTACGATATTCTTCAAGTCAGGACCATTGAATTCAAGGATACAACCTTGGCATGCCGTGAACGAGCCGATGGTTGGGAAGATACTGTACAAGCACGAATTCTGCACGTCCATGGCCTCCATGCTGCAGATGCAGTTTACCACCAGGCATGTAGTGTTAATTTCCGGACAAAGCAGTAGATACCAGTAGCTCAACAGAAGAACACAGAGCGCTTGAAGAGGGCAAAACTGGGTCGGCCACAAGATGACGAGAGAACAGAAGCATTCCTGGAGGTTGCAACTTTTCTTGAAGAAAACGATGACGAGCAGATCACCATCAATGATCTTAATGACCTCATGAAACAGAAACTGGTTGACTCTGAATATGAAGCATACAGCTACCCCTATACGAAGCTGAAGCTGCGAGAACACTTTGGTGACAGAATCATCCAAACCGAGATCAATGGCAAGCCAAACGTGGTCATCTTCAGGACAACGGCCGGGGCTGTGCTTCAGGACTACTACAAGCAGCAGAGGGAAGATCCTGACGTAGAGAAGATTAGGCTTGTACAGGTCGCTGCAAAACTCATCAGAGTTTTGCAGTGCAAACATCCAACGAAGGCAGTGCAAACATCCAACAAAGTGTACCCATCTTATGATGAGCTGGAATCTGAAGAGGCCTGCATTTAGTTCCTACCCGAAACTCTGAAGGTACTACTAGGAGGACTATTTGCTGGGAAAAATGTTGGTGTCAAAGTCGCTTCAGTTGGACAAGCAATGATGTAAGCTACCAGACCACGGGTCCTGTTGATACCACTGCAACTTGGGTTAGGTGTGCAACTGTATCATCACTTATCACGCATCCTCATCGACTCACTTCATCACCATGGGTTCTGCTGTTCCTACCAAGAAGTACACCAATTTGGGGGAAATGCTGCTCGATCGCACGGAACAGACATACCAAACCTGACGACTGAGTTTGTCCAGTACGCAGCCAGTACGCAGTCCAGTACGCAGCCAACATCCGGACACTAGATGGCCATGACAGTGAGGCTATGACACCTTCCACGGTATGGAGATGATTGCCGCCATCACCCCTGGAACCCAAGCAGGCAGACCAATCCCCAGGTCAAATGTCACCCCCAGCAACATATCCATGGTTGGACGAGTGCAGATCAGGTACCAGAGAGAAGAGAGTCGCGGGATGTCTGCAGTGACCTACCACAAGCTCGTCAACATGAAGGCCCAGGATGCAACCGCACATCTTGATGTGCTTTGGAAGATGTCCATCATGTTTGGGTCACTAAGGCCAGCGTGGTTCGCAATGATGCAGTTTGTACATCAGGGCGAGCACCCCGGAAGGCATTTCTCGTGTTTCTGCCGATGATCGACATGGATCCGAGTGACATGACATGCATCTAATCAGCACTAAGTTTGTCAGTGAGTATACAAGGCGCCATAATGTCAGCCCAATCATCACCTTTGACCAGCCACTCTGGTGGAAGGTTCTGATGATCATCATAACTAAGCATGATGGAAGCCATCTGAGAGAAATAGTTCTACGTCTAGGGAACTTTCACACACAGATGAGCAGTGCTGGGCAAGTTCCGCACACCTTCCGCACATCCGCACTGTGCGGAAGAGCGAAATGGTGTGCGGTCACCTCGGTAAAAAGGTGCGGAGGTGCGGGTGCGGAAGGTGTGCGGTTGGTCCGCACACCAGTCAAAATTAAATTAAATGATATTGTATTCTAGTAATTTTCTGACCTCTCATAACAAAAAAATGACTTTATTGTATTAAAACTTTATTTCCACAATTAAATATTAAATAAAAGTTTATAAAAGTATTAATATATTAATGGAAACATATATTTCCTTGCGATAAAACTTTATATATGTAAATAGGGTGCGGGTGCGGTTGTGCGGAAGTGCGAAAACTTAGAGGTGTGCGGAAGTGCGGTTGCGGAAGAGGCAAAGTGCGGGTGCGGAAGTGCGGGTGCGAACCTCCCATTTGGTGTGCGGTTGCCCAGCTCTGCAGATGAGTTCCCTTGGATGTATGTGACATCTGATGGCTCAATCTGAGTTGCACGACGTTGAGTGTACTCCTGCTTGTGGAAACTACAGACGATCTGGTTGTACAGACACAACACAGCTGGCATGTGGTGAAGCTGAAGATGATGGTGGGGAGATGCTGGCAATATGGCAACTACTCATCTTCTATGCAGCTCTATGCTTCTCTTGCATAATATAACATGTACATGTTCACTGTCAAGTTCTCCGCAAGTTCGTGCAATGGCAATCTGCAATAATTGCAAATGTCTTCAGTATTTTATTTCATCATTTACAACATAATTATGTAAGCATCATACCTAACTTGTTCACTTTTGTTATTATGTGTTAAAAATAGTATGTACTCAATATGTATCTCAGCATTGCTTTTTATTTTATTATTTTAATATTAAATTTTTTAGCTATCGGCTGGGACTGCCTCTTAGTCCTTCAAACCCTAACTGCTTGCCAACTGTTTCAATAAAAATCAGTATCTAACAGTCCACTGAAATCTTCAGATAGGTTTTAACATGTTTAAAGAAGGCTGAAATATGGAAAAAAATGACATTTTTGGGTGGGGTCATATTCCAATGATTTTCACAGGTTTCCCCTTTGAGGATCCCTTAAGACTTTTTACATGTGATAGAGGACATATTTAGCAGTATAAAACAGCAGAGATACTTTTTGTTGCAATTTGTTCAAGGTTGAACAAAGATTTTTCATAAAATGCCTGTATTATAAAATAACAAATTAAAGTTCGTGAGAGAAATAACAGCTTTTGACTGGATTAGAATAACTGAAAGTAACTATGACATTGGAACAAAATTTCAAGCATTCTCAAACACACCAATGGATATATTCAACATAAACTGTCCTCTTAAATTAAAAGTAATATCTAAAACTAAATACAGTAACCAATAATACTCATTTTGAGTATTAAACCCAAACATACTCTCTTTAAATTATGGAAAACTGTTATTATTACCGAACAGATATACAAAAATTACTGTAACAGACTTACATAATGCAGTCATTCATTAAAAAGCAAAAGCAGATCATATTATTGTTAAAAAACTGATAAACAAAAATCCAACCAAGAAAATGCTATGGAGCATGCTGAAAGAGTTAATTAACACAGAGAAGACTAAAAGAGATCCCTTGTTCTCCCTCACACAAAGTGGAAATTCTTACAGTGACCTGAAAGACAGCCAATTTATTAAACAACTTCTTTGCAAATATCGGATCCAATACTGCGGCCTCGATCCCATTTACGACATTCACTCCTGACAATACATGCCACAACCAAATCCAAACTAATTTTTCTTTGATCCAACCCTAGCATACGATATCTCTCTAGCAATAAAAAATTAAAAAAAATAAAGATTTCGACATCAATACGATCCTGGCAAAAATATACAATATTAGTATTCGATGAAATTATAATACCACTCAATAAGCTAATAAATGAGTTGGTAACAGTAGGTATATTTCTGACAGTGTAAAAGAAGCCAGAGTATGCCCTGTATTTAAGTCGGGAAACCTAATTGGCAATTCCGTATTGCCAACTTTAAGTAACGTATCGTGTACAATAAACTTATTAAGTTCTTAATTAAATACGATATTTCAACTAAAACACAACTGGGTTTAGAAGTGGACATATAACGGAAGATGCCATAAACATGCTATTAGAAAATGTGTATCAGAACTTAAACAGCAAAAACACACTGTCTTGATCTTCTTATTGAATAAATTTCACATATACGGAACAAGAGGAAATGTTCTCGATTGGTTTAAATCATATCTGTCAAATCGTCATCATACATCAAATTAAAAGATAAATTATTTGACAAGGAGATGCTAACTAGTGGAGTTTCAAAGGATCTATTCTTGGCCCGTTACTATTTTCAATTCACGTCAATGATTTTCATCTCTCAACCACATTACTTTAAGTACAATGCACAGATGATACGCCAGTTACTTCTTCCCATCATAATTCAGACTTTCTGATTAATGAAACGAACAGGCAATTCAAGTCCACCCGCAGCCTGACAGGCCATTATAGGCACTGCCAAAGTACAAAATATATAACTGCTCAATTTTGATTAATATCTTTCACTAGCTTGCTATTCTTGCCACGTACATTTCACAGGGTATCATAATCACTACTATGTAATTCAGATATTGAAAACAACGGTAAATACGATAACACATTTTATTCGTGCTTCACTCAAACTCAATATATTACAGGCTATTTGTCCGGCCTCTCTCTCTCTCTCTCTCTCTCTCTCTCTCTCTCTCTCTCTCTCTCATAGTTTAATTTACACTACACTCTGTTCATGATTTTTTATTACATATTTTACTGGGAGACCACTTGTCCCTCGAATACCAACTATAGGCACATGCCTAGTGTGCCTATGCCTGTGGGCGTCCTTGCAATTAGAAAATGTGTATCAATGGATTTGTGCTAATAAACTTTTAATGAACCTTATATAATTATTACCATAAAACATATTAATAGAAACTATCAAATAAAAATTGGGAATACTACTTTTGCAAGAGTGAATGAGGTCAAAGTACTTTGTATTAATTTTGACGAAAAACTAAATTTCAAAAGTCATGTACAACATATCAAATCCAAAATATCAAGATATCACTTCATATAATTTAAACTAAAAAAGATCCTTCCTCAAACCACACTCCTTACCCTATATTATTCCTCCATCCTTCTGTTTTGTAACTCATCAAGAAATCTACTCGTATCAGACCAGAAATAGATCAAAGCATGTTATACCTCAATTTAGATTGTCTTCATCTCAAAAACTACCCCTTTTCATTGGATTGAAACTATGGAATGATTTAAATGCTGATATAAAAAATATTGTGGGTGTAAATTCGTTTAAAACCAAGTTGAAGTCCCGATTAATAATGGCATACTAACAAAAATCTAGGAGTAATGTCCATTACTATTGTTTATTAATTTCTCGTGTGTAATCAGTATTAAAGACATCTTTCTTGTAATTGTTCAGTTCTTATCTCTCGTGTATAATATTGGTTTCTTTGTATGGTATTGGTATAATAGGGTGTACCATTTTTGGGTCATTTTCAAAAAGTCAAGGTCCAGGAGTCTAATGTTGTGCCAAATGATGTCCTAAACACGAATTTAACAAGCATTTTCTAATCCAACAAATTTTGAATTCCCCCCACCCCCCTTGAAATTTTGCCCATCCCCTTTTCCTAAAAACCCCATATATCTAAAACACTATCAACTTTATCGAAAAATGTTATAGAATAAAAAATGATTTAGAATCAAACGTTCTATTAGAAAAGCTCATTAAGATAGAAATTTACGTAATTTTGAAAATTTTCATTTTCTTTTGTCCAAGAGCACCTTATTGTATTAATATAAAATAAGGTGCTTAAGTTACATTATTTATGAGTATATTGTGAGTATAATCCAAATTTAAAAATCCTTTTTTACATTGAATTTTAATAAACAAGCATTGTTTTTACTCTTATTGTTTCTTTTCAGACTGCTTTATTTGAAAAATAAATAAAAAATGAGTCAAACAGCTACAAAACAGCATGACTTTATTCTTGGTCGCTTGCAGGCTGATATTATGAGTTCATCTAAAATTGTTTTACCATCCAATAAAGATGTTCTAAGCCATTTTATTTATTTACGGAGAATGCAGTATAAGGGTCCAAAAGTTACAAAAGATTCTACTGTTAATGAAGTTCTACAGAAGCTACTAATAATATGGCAAAAAGCATGCATTCCTACTATAGATATTAGTAAAAACCCTAAAGGCAGGAAGATGCTGTTAAATCTAGAAGAAATGCATAATAATTTAATCAAGCACAAAAAAAGAGCAAGCTTTGAAAATGAACTCTAATTTCATGAAAATTATGGATTCCCTTTTTGACATCTCTTCTCAAAATGCCGTTGAATTAATCCAAAAAGACCGCATGAGAACTGAGCCTCAGAAAGCATATGATATTTCATTCTTAGAAGATCAAAGAACAAAACGAGAAACATGTTTAGGTTTGCTAGATGCAGATTATGCATCAAAAGTACAGCGCAAGTACATTAGATTAGAGAAAGAGAAGAAACGCAAAGAGAAACATAAATCAGTGAAGTAAGTGAGTGCTACAGCCAGAACATCAGAGACCCTTCTTTCTAGCACGACCAGTTCTGAGACAGACAGCTATGAAGAGTTCCGACAGAACCTACAGCAGGACCTTCAAATGCTTCCAGCCCCAAAAATATTCTTGCCTCGCCATGGTTTCCTCCACTGCAGACAGACTTAATCTCTCTATTGGACAACGGACTGTTTTTGCTGCTGCAGTAGCCATTAGGTGTGGCAAGGATATTGAAAAACTGTCTCTTCCAGGACCACATCTGCAAGAGCCGCTCGAAAGACAAGAAAACGAAAATATGAAACTTGCATCAAGGATTTTACTCCTCCTGATCACTGCCTAGTACATTGAGATAGCAAGCTGCTTACTAAATCATGTTCAGAACAAGAAGACCGCCTTGCAATACTTGTTACTGGATACCCAAATGTAGAAAAACTTTTATCAGTTTCTATAATAGATGATTCCACTGGATTGTCTCAAGCCACTTCTGTATTTCAAAGTATTGAAAATGGAACTTGAAGCAAAATGTCTTTGGAGTATCATTTGATACCACTGCATCCAATTCAGGATGGATGAAAGGTTCCTGTAAGTTACTTGAAGAACTTTTGCAAAAGAAATTGATTTGGTTAGCATGCCGCCATCATGTGGCTGAAAGAGTTTGTGTGCTGTGTATGAAACCATTTTTGGCCCAAGTAAATCTCCTGAGTTTGAGTTATTCAAAGAATTTCGCGAGTCAAATGGAAGAAAATTAATACGAAATCTACATACAATGTTCTTGATGTTAAATCAAGGTATCAAAGAGGCCAAAAGGAAGAATGTGTAGAATTTATGACCCAATGTTTAAGAAAATCTGACTGCTTTCCACGTGATGACTATAAGGAAGTTGCTGAAACAACTTTAATGCTTTTAGGAGAGGTTCCAGAGAAAACAGTCATTGGCGGAAACCTGGTGCAATGCACCGTGCAGGTGGATGGCAATGATTTTGTATACAAATAAAATGTATGCTTTTGCCCACCAAGCATCATATGATGAATCATTGATTAAGAAATTAAAGAGAATGTGTCTATTTAATGCATTAATTTATGGAAAATACTGGCTTTTACAGTGCCCGCGAAAAGTATCCGATCACTCAAGAAAATACAATATTTTCCCTTGATATTCAGAGACACGTAATTCACTTTCTATTTGTTCTAGCGACATCTGGTAACTTTGAGGTTGCTCGCTGATATGAGAGCTATCCAACGCATTCTCAAATTAGTGTTCTGGTAGCCTTCGTTGCGGGTGGCTGTGTCTCAAATTTGTCAGATTTCACTGTTTGTGTAAATTTCTTGATATTTTTTTTTTTTTACAGAAAGTGGTGTAAAAAAATTTATATATAATGTGTGCTAAAAAACAACTTAAGAGTGATTGTCGAGGTGCTATTGTTGCTTTGCATGCATGTGGGAAATCACAGAGACAGATAGCTAAGGAATTAAACATATCCCAAAGTACCGTTAATTTATGGGTTTCACGGGCTGAGAACAATGGTGGCCTAACCACGCCAGTCCCTAAAAAACGATCTGGCAGACCGAGAAAAACAAATTCGCAAACAGACAAACTTATGAAACGTTTAGTATTGAAAAACCCAACAAAACTGCGAAAGAAATAAAATTTAATATGAATAATTTGTTATCTGGTGTTTCTGAACGAACTATCCAGGAGCGGCTCCAAAAAGAACTCAGATTACCATCTCGCCATGCTGCTAAGAAACCGTTCATTAATGAAAAAATGCGTAAAAAACGTGTCGCATTTTGTAAAAAATACATTCATTGGACTGTTGATGACTGGAAGAAGGTTTTATTTAGCGATGAGTCGACATTTTTGACATTCAGAAGTGTCCAAAAAAGGTTCACCGGCCTATTGGATCAAATAGGATGGACCCTAAATACACCCTAAAGACAATGAAACACCCTCCAAGTGTGATGGTTTGGGGTTGTTTCGGTTACTATGGGCGTGGAAACTTATATTTTCTTCCGAAGAACACAACTATGAATGGTGCACGGTTTAGCAATGCTACAGGATAAACTTCCAATGGCAATGGCAATCCAAAGGACAAAAACATACATGCATGATGGTGCACCATGTCACAGGGCCAAAATAGTGACAAAAATGGATTACTGACAATAAATTTGATATTTTGGATTGGCCTGGTAATAGTCCAGATCTCAATCCGATAGAAAATCTGTGGCTAATAATAAAAAATAAGGTTGAATGCCACGACACTGGCTCAGTCGAAAAATTACAAGAGGCCATCAAAAAGGTATGGTGCAAGGAAATATCAGTGGAAGTTTGTCAAAACTTGATTAAATCCATGCCAAAACGTCTAGAACAAGTCATCCAAACCAAAGGACAGATGACAAAATACTAATATAAGGTTAGTATACATTTAAACATTGTTTTTTATGTAAAAAATACAAATTTTAAGGGTGATCGGATACTTTTCGCGGGCACTGTATGTTCTAATTCACTAGATAGTCCAGCTAATGATCTGAAGTTTTATCATGATTTGTTGAATTACAAGAAGGAAGATAGGGAAGTTGCAAATGCTGCTTTGAAATCTTTTGCCAATCATTACTGGTATTTGACGGAGGAAGTGGTCCCTTTGAGTTTCTTTGGATCGCTAAGTAATGATGAAAAAGATAAGATCGCAAAATCCTTAAACAAATATCCAGTTCCAGAAAATTATGTATGTGGGCAACCTGTTTTCCCCATTTTAAAGGAAGACACAAAGCTTCATCAGCTAGTAGGTCCAATTTCATGGCATTTATTTCAATGCTGTGGGTCAAAACCAGACTCATGGATAAAGAAACCAACATCAACATGGGAAGAGGTCGATGACTACAACAAACAAAAAACATTCTTTCATCTATTAGAGTAGTCAATGATACCGCTGAAAGAGGAATCAAGCTAGTTCAAGACTTTCATGACAAATGTCAAAATGAAGAAGAATTTCAAGGTCTTTTGCAAATTGTGGAAAAGAATAGAAGACTAATTCCTGATCCTAGTAAAGAGACTCTTAAAAGAATGAAACTCAGTAAAGAATAGTTCATTAACAGATAGATTAGGTATTTTTATTTGCAGAGATTGTTTTATTTAGAAGAGGCTGATTTTTTTTGTTATTAAATATACCATAAATTGTCTTTCTTATTTTTATGTTTAAAAAGTTCTTATATCAATGATTTCTAATTAGGAAACTTGTTTCTTTTATTTTTTTGAGGAAAGTGTTGAATAAAGGAAAAAAAAAACGATGGGACCTCACAACTATAGATAAAGTGTTAATTTTTAGCTTATTTTATATATATATAGTTTTGAGGTTGTCCTCACTTTGTATAGGCTAGTTATAATAAAAACTAATTATGATTTGCATTATAACTAGCAAATACAAAGCCCATCGCCGCGAAGCTGCATTGGGGTGATGCTTCAAAGGTGGCGGTAACACCTTATTTAAGAAGAAGGCACTGCAAGCAAAAAATTTTTTTAATTTAAATTTTTAAAAAATAAATGAAAATTTTCAAAATTAAGTAAATTTCTATTTTGATGAACTTTTCTAATAGAACTTTTGATTCTAAATCATTTTTATTCTATAACATTTTTCGATAAAGTTGATAGTGTTTGAGATATATGGGGTTTTTAGGAAAAGGGGATGCGCAAAATTTCAAGGGGGGTGGGGTGGGGGGATTCAAAATTTGTCGGATTAGAAAATGCCTGTAAAATTCGTGTTTAGGACATCATTTGGCACAACATTAGACTCCTGGACCTTGACTTTTTGAAAATGACCCAAAAATGGTACAGTACACCCTATTGGTATAATACCTTCGATGGTGACCTTGCACTTGTCATATCAATAATGATAATTTAAGATTAATACATACTTTAACTATTAATAATACTTATTTACTTATTTATTTATTTATTCATTATTAATTAATAATAACTAGCTGTTTATTTTTAATAAGAGCCCAGTGTCGTGTATTGGTTTTTTAATAAAGATAAAATAATAATGTCTAATAAGAATTTAATGTTTTGTTTATAAGAATTTAATAATGTTTTGTTTGAAATTAAAAATATAAAATACTACTTGGTAAAACCGAAATGTGCCGAAATTGGAGGCTGAGTGAAAATGCCCAATTTTGACAATTCAGTGTGAGATTAATGGTGACGATAGTTCCCTGGACTTTCGTGATCCCCTTTCTTAAAGATAAGGGTCACGTTGGCTTCCCTCCAGTCACCAGGCACCTGGCCCGTCTCCAACGATTTGTTGAAGACTGTAGCCAGGTGGGGAGCCACCTGGTCGCGCACTTCCCGCAAGACTCTGGGGAGGAACTGGTTGGCCCAGGAGCCTTAAACGCACTCAGTTTGTCTATTCTATCGGCAACGACTGTCGCGGTACACCGAACACTATCCAGGCCAGCACCTTCGTGCCTGACGCCTGGCTCGGGGATGACGCGGATGTCCTCCCTGGTGAACACTCCCGCAAAGTATTCATTCAGCACATTAGCGATGGCCGCGTCGGAAGTCCGCAGCGCGCCGCTGGGGTCCTTTAACGGGCCTATCATGCTTCTAATGGGCTTTCTACTATTAACATAACTGAAGAACTCCTTAGGGTTCCCCTTGCAGAGGCTTGCCACCCGGTGTTCTTCGTTACGTTTGGCTAGCCTAACCTTCGCCTTCACTTCCCTGAAGGGGCGGACATACGCCTCAGTGTTTTCATGGGAACAATTGGCCCTCGCCCTCCTATACGCAGCTTTCCTATTTCGGATAGCCGAAGCGATGTCACGACTGAACCACTTTGGCTACGTTGAAGCAGGGTTGACCGGTTTTGAGGTTATGGCAGCAGACTGCAGCATCATAAACTGGTCCTGGAATGCACTCCACCTCCCTCAACATCGCCGTCCACCTCTAACCCCATCTCACCTACGCCATCCCGGAGGCCAAAGAGAAGGAAAGAGAGAGAGAGAGAGAGAGAGAGAGAGAGACGAAACCGAATGCGTAGCGACTTCATTGCAGGACAGTTCGATCGAAATTGGTCTACTGGTATTTTCGGGCAGTCTTGGTCCCGCTGTTCAATGCTTTGCTGAAAATGCGTCTTACTACTCGGCAGGCAAACAACGAGCGTTTGAACGAGTGTTTAAAGCTTTACTGTCCATACAGGCATACAGTAGGTTCGTTGCGAAACCACCTATCGCGAAGTGATCGTTTGATTAATGCCACGTAGGGAGTCTTTGAGCTGGAGGTAGGAGGAGCAGCGTTCACCAAAAAAAGTTGAGATGAGAGAGAGGCGAGTTTTTTCGTCGACTTCTAGAATTGAAAATTTTGTCCAATTCTGGTGCGTGGTTCCACTTTCAGTATATCTCCATCCTCTGATCCTCTTTGAATTGGACGACTCTTTTTTCGCCACTCAAGCGTGCTGATCTGTTGCATGGTGATGCAACCCCTTGCAGCCTTGCATTCTAACGAAGTGAGCAGGAGAGCTGCGATTGAAAATTTAAGAAGTCCGTTGTCAGCTTTGCGGAATGTTATCTAAACAACGTCCAGAAATTAATGTACACTGGTTATTATTTAATGAAATTATAAGTGAAAAGGTTCGGTTATTGCCCAAAGTTGTTTTCGTGTTTTGTGTTTTGTGTAATAGTATGTGTGCTCTGGTCAGTTTTTTTTTTGTAAGCATGTTCTTGTTCTTTCTATGTTGCCCTGATAGTAACTATGTAACTATATGAATATGTTTCGGATGTAAAGCGATCTTTGATGAGAAATCGCTGGAATAGATTGTGAACTTGAAATTTGTTGTAACCAAATAATTTGAGAAAATTATCCCACATTTTACACGTAACAGTTTTGTTACAGGTTGTACATTCGATTATTAGTGTGAAATGTCATTTTATGCAAACGTGAAAATTTTATTTTTTTTCGATTTTTATGAAATGATACAAAATATCTAACGTGTAGAATTTGTCATTGAAATTATTTCTTGTCTTCTAACTTTGAAATTGTTAAAGAAAAAACTGAAAAATAAATAAATTTGTTGAATAAATAAATAAATTTGTTAACAGAAAATAAATTAAATAAATAAGTTTTCCTAGTGAAAACTTATTTTCAAGGGGGTGATGCGAGTGTTGTGTATTGGTTTTTTAATAAAGATAAGATAATAATGTCTAATAAGAATTTAATGTTTTGTTTGAAATTAAAAATATAAAATAGTAATTGGTAAAACCGAAATGTGCCGAAACTGGAGGCTGAGTGAAAATGCCCAATTTTGGCAATTCAGTTCTCGGACGGGCATCTTCGTTAGGTGTTTGTGATGAATTTGTCAATGTGAATTTAGAGTAGTTAATTGTCTGTCTCCGCGATAAAATTTTAATGATAGTCCGCACTCATGTTCCCTCGTTTGTTCAATTGCTTCGGCATAAATAAAAGTCAGTAAATAGAAAAAATAGTGTGTAATTATCCCCGTTTCCTTTGCTGTTAAAAATCATAATGCCGGCCATGGCTACCCGTCTTCCGCGTTTACAAAGTACAACGGAGCGAGTGTAAAGAGAAGAAAGAGCAATGATAAAAGGAAAGTAATAAGTTAAAGTAAATAACAATAAAACAAGGAAGTGTACACTACACCACTAAAGCCTAAAGCTTAAGGGCCAAGTTAAATAAAATAAATAGTCCACCTTCACAATTATTTATGTCACTGTAAATTGTAAAACCAATGTATTTATTTTATTATTAATAAAGGTTATTCAATTATTCAATCCATCCACATTTATTATATTGCATTACAACAGGGATTAGCTCAAAGAAATGTATAAAACACCTTTTGGAAGTATGTAATTCATAAAAAATATCTGCGAACTCTTTCGAATAATGACAGCAAAGTCACACTTCCCCAATGTTTAATGAGCTAAATATTTTAAAATTAAATGACCTATACAAATTCAATGTTGCAGTTAGTATGTTCAAAGTTATCAATAAAAATCAACATACATCACCTATTTAAAGAGCAATCATCCCCATCAAATACACCATCGTTATAACACCAGACTGCCCAGTGATTTTATACACAAACCTAACTATACAATAGAAACTGCAGGAAATGGACTCTCTTTCAAAGGAATAGATGTATGGAATGCAATTCCCATGCATATCAGGCAGGCTTCGTCGCTAATTTTTTTCGCAAATCACTGAAACAGCACCTCATTAGTTCCTACTGATGTATAAATTCACTACTGCCATTTTTATCATGGCAACAAAGTTCCCATTTTATAAACAACTTTAAAATATTTAATTCCAGTGAACACTTTTAATTTACCAGTTTATTATTATTGCATTTCTTTATTAAGCTTCATTTATTTTCTACTAAATACACAATAAATCAATTAATTTAAAAAATATGTAATATTTTGTAAACTTCAAATTGTATTTATTATTATTATTGCTATTATTTTTTTTTATTAGCACTATTACTATCACTTGCCATTTTCACTTTTTTAGTAATAAATAAACTGAATGCCATTAATTTTGCCTAAAAAGCCCCCATGCTTCCAAAGGCGTGTTCAGATTAGAGTACTGTGAATATATGTTATCAAATATCTAAAAATTGTAAAACTGTCACTTGTTTTCTTTTCTGAATAAAGATTTTGAATTTGAGTTTGAATTTGGTCTCGAGTACGGGTCAAGACCAGATTATCACCGGGAGATCGCCCGTGTAAGTTACCTGTGATACCACACTCAAGACGTGGGCATCCGTGCTAAAGACAGCCGTGGAAGGAGCACCGTCTTCTCACCGGTGCAGAGGTCCTCACCTAATCCCTCAGGGCTAAATGTACGGGCATTGGTTTTGATGGCCACTTCTCCCATGTTGCCCGCATATTTATGTGCACATCTGTCTGCTGTTGTAAGTGTGTGAACCAGTAAAGGGCTTTATAACCGTAACTGCGCCGATCGTTTCGTAGTATGATAGTAGGGGAATCCTTTGGCATGAAATTGTTTGAATACAGTGAAGCACAGAAAGACAGTTATGGTTGCAGCCTGTAGCGGATTGCAGTTGAATCGGGTTATGTACATATTTCTAAAGGCTTGGAAGCATACTCTAAGCACACGTACATCATTCACACAATAACGCATTCAGCCACTATATTGTACGGATTATTTTCAATGAAACTATTGTGATAACGATTAAAGTCTTCTCGTTCACTATTGCTCTTACTGTCGTGGTTAAAGTAGTGTTCGGGTGGTAGTTGTCGAATGTAGTTTAAAGTGTCGCGAGTGAGGAAAATGTAAGGGAAATACCTTTTTGAAACCTCTGCATCCACCCCTATCACCTTTGGTAGTTTAACCAATTACAAGGCGTGAACAACAATGTGTCTTTGAACTAGACATGCTCTGTTATCTGCATTTTTATGAACTTATTATCTTTCTTCAAAGGGCCATCCGTGAATATTTCTGGTGATTTATGTTCGAGCAGTTCCTTATAAAGAAACTGTGTATCAAATTTTGCGGGGTTATATGCTAGAACGTACAGTCATTTTTTTTTAAACGATCAGTTAGCTTTACTATATAATCCACAAACAATTTCACGGGTGACTTTGTCATAGTGGTCTTAAAAATATTGGTCCGTTTATCACACTTGTAACATTCATCGCACTCAACATTCGGACATTTGTCGCAGAAGGTTTGGCTCACGCAGGGCAGGATTTACGTTGGTACGAGGGGTGCACGGCCCGTGCACCGCACCCGGACCCGCACTTTGGTGACAGCGGCAGAGTGATGCCAAACTAAGCTATCAAGACTGATGGTTTTGTAACTATTGATAATCACAATTACTTGTCAAAGCTGCATTCAAACCTAATACAATACGGTTTTATTATTATATTATTATTTTAATATATTAATATATTATTATTATTATTATTCATCTTTTCTACCCACACGCCTGTCCCACCACAGTGAAATCGCGTCAGCAACAGGCAGGAAGCGCCTCAATCGCTCACATTCACTTCATCAGCTGGCATGATAATAATGCACCTGCTTCAGGGCAACAGTTCTACAGCCCAGCTCCGCCGCCCCCCATATACCACATCGCTCCACTTTTTTCTATCCAGCGTGCGTCTTTCACCATCCCAGACGTCCAGGCCCCGCTGACCCAAAGCTTCCTTCACCATATCCATCCATCTCTTCCTCGGTTTATCCCTTCCCCTTTTTCCCTCCGCCTCCGACACGTAAATCCTCTTTACCAACCTCTCCTCACTCATCCTCTCCCTATGCCGAAACCATTTTAACACCCCCTCATCTGCTCTCTCCACAAGACTCCTTCGACTCCTACACTTTTCACGGATAACAATGTTTCTCACATGATCAATTTGCCTCACCCCACAGATCGTCCTCAAGCATTTCATTTCCAATACATCCACCCTTTTCCTTTCCTTCACATTTGCTACCCAAGCCTCACATCCATACACTACTGTTGGTACTACTATACCTTTATATATATATATATCTATCTTCGCACCTATAGACACTGATCTCTCCTTCCAAACACTTCTCAGGGCACCCAGTACCTTTGTCACTTTTTCCACCCTGTAACTCAACTCCGTCTCCATAGTTCCATTCCTTGCCACATCCACCCCAAAGCACTTGAAACATGCCACATCTTCCATTTCCTCACCATACAAACTTAAACTGAAGTACTTGAAGCAGAAAAAGGTTTGTTTTGTTTTTTTGTGTTATTAAACTCCTTTTATAACAATGAATGGGTGGATGAAACCAATCGGTTGCTGACCAGAGTTAATCTCCACACTCATATTTATATACTGTGTGGTAAAGCGAGCGTACTCGGTAGTATTGATACAATGACACTACCCATCAACTAACCAACCAACAATTTTCTGAAGAAACAGAAAAAGGCGGAAAGATATAGCGTCATTAGCAGCATGGGACACTGAGGACTTGAAACGCTAACGGGAAAAACAACTATTGATTCTACAACTGATACAAACCAACTTTAAAAGTGCGCTCACCTAAATTCAACAAATGGAAGGACTCCTCCTAAACAGAACTAAACCTAATTGAATAAATGAAGACTTATTTAAGAACAATTGACTTGGTAAGTTAACCGTTGTATTTCTAAGCCCCAGTTCAGTAATAACAGTTTAAACTAGGTCAAGTTAGATTAGACCTACACTGTGGTCTAAGACCTAGCATTAATTTATAGTTTAACAAAGGCTACAGTGCCCTAGCCTAATCTTGTGAGGAATCCTACTGTGGACCTCAATTTAATATACCCGCTCTCGACCATTTCTGGAATCTCTAGGCTGACCCTACTAGGCCCTACTGGTTGGGTTCAGTTTTAACAGTTTTTGTAACACTGTTGTAGGTACCTAATATTCTTGTTCCTTTATATCACTAAAAAAAGAATTGTATTCTATGTTATGCTTTGAAAATGTGTTGTTTAAGTTTTTGTGATTTTAATGCGTAACGTGTACCTAATTTTCTTGTTCCTATAATAATACCAAAATTATGACTAAAAGAATTGTATTTTATTTTATATTATGAGAATTTTATGATTATTTTATGATTAGTTATTTTTGCGCATTGATTACACTGGTCAACACTCATTTTATTGCCAATCATATTAGAGTGATTTTGGGGTAACTTTGTGGTGCTGATTCCGAATATGACATCGGTTTTGCTAGATTGGCTCTAATTTATGAAATAATTGGTACCCCATTGAAACACGTAAAAATGCAAAAAATTTAATGTTCAGGCGGAGCCTACTTACTGGTTGGGTGGCCGATGACTTATATACGGAGGGGGAATATTCTAGAATGATCGCGGAGTAAACACTAAGAATATTCGCGTGTCTCACCATCTAGAATGTTCCGGTAGTTTCCCATATGCACGCGTTATGGTTACGTTTCCTATTAATTGAGGGTATTCATTATCTCAAACTAGAGCCAAATCGGAAAACTACTTTCATTTTGGAATTCAGCAACCCCAAAATACCCTAAATTCGTACGAATTTCCTTGGCAACGAAACAACAATTTTTTTTTGTTGAGCTGTGTTTTATTGATTGATAAAATAAATAGCTAAAATAGACTTTAATTTTCTTACTTTTAATATTATTTTTTTATCGAAACAACGAAAATATAAGTAAATACGCGTTATTAACAATTAAAAAACCCTGCCAAATATTAATCGCCAGCCCCGCATACTATTTTGCACCTGGCCCAGCAAACCGTGGCCCGGCCTTGGGCTCAAGAGTCACAAGTAAATAAAGGATAACTTCTTTGGTCTCAGAATTAGTGTAGGTCTCTATGTTGTAGTATACAGTAATACAAGATTTATTTTTAGGCTTAACATCTTTCATGTAACAAACAAACTTCACCCTATCTGCCGTAGGACAATGAATTTCAACACGTCTATGCGTAAAACGACCCCAATCATACCTTGTATGAAACATTCCACATTCGCAAACCTTTACCTTTCTGTACGTAACATCCATCTTAGGGAGGTTAAAACATTCATTATTGAAAAGTATACGTTTAAAGTCATTCCAATCTCTCTTCTCAGCTTCTACCACATGATCTATCTAGCTTTTTGGGCATGATCTATAACCGTATTTAACCAAATTCTTTTGGTTACCATTTTTAAGAACACCTATCATATGCGCTACAATTATAGCCATAAAGCCGCATCCACGACCATTGTTTGTATGTTGTCTGTAAATTTTATAACTGTTAAAGTTTAAGGTGTACAGTTTAACAAATTTTCAGATGTCAAAATCACCTTCTAAGAGCTGAAACTACACTTCTTCCATGCTCATAATATTGCTCAGTTATGAAACGCAGCTGTTCCACAGTCCATGCAGTCATCTTGAAGGGTTAGTTTTAACTAACACTTTATTTTGTTTTGTATCTTATCTTGTCTTGTATTGTCAAAACCTATACAATCCTGTACAAACTTGTAACTATCCTCTTTCGAATGATGCGTATGATTTTATAAAAGGACTTATACTTTAAGAGTTACAGGGGTTTCTTTTGGGTCCCATTTCTCTGGATCACCCTTATATATATCTTTTTCTTATTAATTATTAATATCACTGTTATGCCATCTCTCTCTCTCTCTCTCTCTCTCTCCTCTCTCTCTCTCTCTCTCTCTCTCTCTCTCCATATATATATATATATATTATATCTTTACGCTAACTCCAGGATTATCACTACCAACACTATCGGCCCGACCTCAGTGTCTTCACTCCGCTTATATACCCACTGAGGTATGGGCGCTGGCTTACCTACCAAAAACTTCCAGATTTTACTGTAATTACTTCCTCAGTCATAAAGATTTCAAATCCACGACTTCGGTAACGCTGTTGTGGATTGGGAGAATCGAGTGATATGCGCTGATTAATCGGAAGCAAAAATTGATCGGCCGTTAATGAAGTCATCCATTATTCGATTAGTAGTGACATATCACATAGATGATAGAGAAACATCGATAGATTGATATACACAAATGGATAAAGGCATAAAACCCATTAAAAGGGTAACTTTAAAATCATTTTAAGAAGGGTTTTAAGTGAATCGTTGGACAGATAAAGTAGTCGGATTAAAATCGAAAAACCAATAAAGGTATTGTGGGAATGGCTTTGAAATTTCGAAAATGCAAAAATGTAATTTTGCATTTTCATTTCATTTCTCTCTCTGACTCTCGTTTCAAGCCCTTGAAATAAAAAAACACTTTTTTTTTAAATTTCTGCATGACCCCCCCCTTGATGGAGGTTTTTATTTTTTAGAATCTTCTGCAGTGATCTAAATGTAAGTATTTATGCTCCAAATGGAAAAGCGGAATACATTTATTTGAGAGTTGCTATAAATAAATACCTGTCTCGAGATGTCTCTGCGTTCGAAGAAATGAATAAAAATGTTTTAAATTGAAAAGAGGTTCCATTCACCTCAACCATATATTATTCCACATATGTTGACAGCCCTTCTTTTCTTCCCTACCTCCATGGCCACTTCTTCCCCACAAAAAAAGGTTTTAAGTTCTTTTTTTCGCATCTGATTTTTATATTTCGTCCATTTTAATGCTTTTTTAAATTACATGCAAGGAAAGGGCCCTCGTATTTTCTTGACTATAATATATATATGTCGTACATGGGAATAGTAAACTCTCGTCCAACGCGTGTTTGTCCAGCGCGAATTTGCTTATACAGAGAAAAATAAATGCAAACAATTATTTGCCGAAAGCAAAAAATTTGATTATAAGGGGTTCCAAAAAACCTTAGCCCACCATTTGCAGCTTACATGTTTACTTAGTATATCGAAATAGTTTTTAGTGATTGTAAAAATATATAAAATTCTTTATTTATTGCAGGCATTAAAATTACTCTAGCTGATAAAGTGATAATAAGGGGTTTAAAAAACCTCAGCCGCCCCATTTGCAGCTTACATGTTTACTTATATCGAAATAGTTTTTAGTGATTATAAAAATATATAAAATTCTTTATTTATTGCAGGTATTAAAATTACTCTAGCTGATAAAGTGATAATATAATGGCTTCTCAATTAATTGGTGATTCGGAGAGGCAACGTGTGATAGATCGCATACGCGCAATAACATTTCGGGAAGCTCGTGATGCTGGAGCCACCTTTATAACACGTTCATGGGTTGCCAAAAAGTTGCGAAGAAGTGAGGATTTCGTCAAAAGAAATTGGAATAAAACTTTGGATGACTGTGAAATGGATACAACCAAATCTTGGCGCCCAAATTTGCCACTCTCTCAGGAAACAAAGGACATCATTGAAAGCGGTACGCATAAGCGGAAAAACAGCTGTGCTAAACTTTCTAGAGAGATCGAAGTGTTGAGAGGAAAGATCGTTAGTGGTGAGATCATTCGACTGTACCGTCATAGGCAAGGTTTAAAGCCTTGGCATGAACTTCCAAAGCCAAGAGAAACTCAACTTAACATCGATGACAGAATGTGGTTTGCCCATTATCTTGAAGATTGAGATGTGGATGATTTCATGCATTTAGCTGTCTCCGATGCTTTTTTTGTTTACGTAACACGTCGGCCTAACTACCAAAATGATCGAGTATGGGCCACAACACCAGATGAAATCGATGACAATGAACATTATCGCGAATTATTAAAAAGTCCAGACTGTGTTGGTGTGTTTGTTTTGTTCACTGCAAAGAAGCTCATGTGGGTGCTGAAGCCAAATGGTCAGAGTTGGGATGGACAGTATTTTCGTGATATTATTCTATCCCAGCATGTCATTCCTTTTCTAAGAAACCCAAACAATGTTATGGATGTCGATCAGGTCACACTTCTGCACGATAAGGCCCCCTGCTTTAAGGCATTAGCCATTCAACAGTTGTTGCGGAACCATGAGATCGATTTCTTTGGAAATGAAGAATGGCCAGGAAATTCTCCTGACCTGAACGTCTGTGAACACATTGGATCAGTTATAAAGGACAAGGTTGAATGTCTCTTGTTTCAAGAACCTGCAGCAAATCGATTTTCGAAGGATACAATGACGCAACACATTCAAACTCTTAACATATTTGCGTAACGATCAAGATCTATTAACGTCACTTTTGGCAAGCTACCCAAAGCGAATTCAGGCTGTCTTGGAAGCCAGTGGCGGGAACACCAAGTTTTAATTGTTTCTCATTAAATGCAGGATTAAATTCTCTTTTGTAAGGTATGTTTAGTTTTACTGTACCTCTAATGGTTTAGGCCATGGGCGGGGGGAGCTAAGGTTTATTGGAGCCCCGTACACGGTTCGCCATACACGCTCTAATATAGTAGTACTCTACGCGTGCCAATGCGCGCTCTAGTGTTTTTTACACTCTCCAACACTCTCGCATCTCCCTCCCTCTCGCATCACCCCTCGTATCACCCCTCTTATCACCCTTTGTCTCAGTCGCGCTAACGCGTTAAGTTCAATGAAGTTGTGTTGGATTGTTTTTGTTGTATTTTACCGTTGTTTTGCTATTACCCTTAGACAGCAGTATGGCATCAAAACATAAAGCATCTGCAAGTGATAGTGAAGAGAAGAAAAGCCGTAAGGTTATGACATTAGCCGAAAAAATAAAGATTCTAGATAAGTTGCGTGGTGGTGTGAGCATAACATCACTTGGCCGTGAGTAACACGTGAATGAGTCTACCATACGCACCATCCGAAAGAGAAGAAAAGATACGTGCTATTTTCATTTAATATATTTTTATTTATCATATGTAAATATCATTATGTTTATGATTTTATTATGTTCTTATTTCATATACAATATAGGTCGGGAAATTCATATGTGTGTGAATAAAAAACTACATATCTAAGTATTAATGGGAGACTTTACGCGGCCGCGTTCACGTATCCCCATTTATCTCATAAAGTATTAAGTTTGTCCAACGCGGATTTACCTAACGCGCCGTTCTCGAGGAACCTAACCCCCGCGTTGGACGAGGGTTTACTGCATACCAAATACACACCATGGCCGTTCGGGAAGGTTTAAAAAAACATGGCTACCGTATGCGCCTGCTCGGATTTTAATAGGCTGTTCTATTGTCACTTGCATGAAGTCCTCCACTAGTAAAGCTTCTGACATTACGCAAATTGAAGGCGAGTGATGAACATAACGTGTATTTTCAACAAATAAATGAAAGAAATTTAAGGATGAAACATGAAACAACGTATCGCAAGTGTAACTGTAGGAGGAGATTGTAGACACCAATCGACCAGGGAAATACTTCGGGGTGGATGTTAGGCAGGAGACAGGGAATGCTGGAACTCCAGTTTCTCCTGTCACTGTCCTCCTTAGCTGATCTTTTTCCGTGTTTCATCTACCCTGTGAGCAGTCCAGCATGCTCTCAAACACACACTTCTCCTTCTATTCCTCACCACATATACATGCATCTTACACACTACACAACCTTTTCAAAATGTCCATTAAAAACAAAGAAAAATGGCATCATTGAGCCTTGGAGACCTTGTTTTTGGCTCTCTCCGTCTTCTGTGAAGGGTCACTTTGGCGGGCGCTCGCCCTTAGCCCCTTCCTTTCTACATAAAAAAAAAATACACATGCATTATAACGAAAAAGATGCACTTTTGATTATGAAAAATAATGTTTCTTCTTCATTTGGAATCTGCTTTAGAGAATTAGATGGTTTTTCTTTACTTCTCCGTTTACCAAAGGACTTACTTACTTGAACTTTATTTGCAACATCTCTATTGCAGTAAAAATAAATTTGAAATGGAAAATAAATATGAAATAGAAATTTTTCAAATTTTCAAATAATTTTTTTCAAAATTGAAATGAATTTTCAAATAAATTTGTAAAACAATTTTGAAGTGGAATTTTAGGTACCTATTCTTTTAAAGAGCTTTTCTCTCACGAACATATTTGCCCGGATTTTCATAATTATCTGCCGGGATTAGCCATGTTTTAGCCATGTTAGCCATGTTAGCCATATAGACCCGTACGGTCATGACACACACCACACAGTTTGGTGTTTCTCTTCTTGTTATCCCCTTTTTTAGGTGACTCGGTATATTGCTTAGCTTCCCCAACATCAAAAGAGTATACCGCTTACTTAAAGGTTCTTGAGGCCGTTTGTGATCTGACTGCAGTCGTCGGATAAATCTTATGCCCTCGTCTTAAGCGTCCCTTTTCCTCGATGCGTTGAGAGAAAGAATTACTCGATTTTTGTGAAAAGGATAAAAAATGAGACGTTATCTTAAACACAGTTTATTTCACAGGATAATGTACTTCACACCAAAATGGATTAACAGGGCGGAGTTATAAGGAAGGTCGAATTGGTTCACTACACTTGTTTTAGAGGACTTTACAAACGAACTCTTTAGAGGGCTTAAGCAAGACCACCTAGACCAGCGGTTCTCAACAGGGGTCCGTGAGTTGTGTTTAAAGGGGTCCGTGAGTTGACTAGATTATATTCAGTAAAACAATTTTTTTCCCCTTTTTTTTTGTGGTGGCTAATTTTGACCTCTAACCGATAACATTTTCGGTTACTTGAAACTTTAAAGTTTCTATAAATGTTGGTTTTTTACGACCATCTTATTTTTCCAATTCATGAACTGTGAGTTTTTGGCACACATGAGCCTGTTCCCTGTTTTTATGCTGTTTTTTATGTAAACAGAACAGCGGTAAATTTTAGGCATTTTTATTACATTTTTAGTCCGACTTTGAAATATAAATCAAGACTAAAAAACTATACTAATCTGGATACCTCTATTTGTCTATATGCTACTTAATCATAATGCAAAAGATAATTTTTGGGGAGGAGACCCCAAAAATATTAAGATTTTGATAAGAGGTCCACAGTATAAAAAATTTTGAGGAACACTGACCCTAGACACTAGGTGGTCTTGGTTTAGTCGACAAGACGATGGTAAGGCACTCGGGCACTAACTCCGTACTCTTAAAGCACCTGGGCGACAACTGACTTCCACCAATCGTCACGCTTACATTACATTGCTAAAGTTATAAAATTTTATTGTTAATTTATTTGTAGCAAATAAATTATAAAATTTTAGTTTTATAATTAACTCTTTTATGTGACTGCCCTTAGCTGAAAGGAACATTTAGAATTTAGGTATCGTCCTTTTAAAATTATAGATCTGGCAACGCTGGAGGGAATTCTAGGCAGACATTAAAGCAATTTATAAAGTACTGAAGATTTAAAGATCAATACCTTAATTTATAAACAAAGAATAATGTAATTTAAATTTTAGCAAATATTTATTTCCTGTGGAAAACCATTTCCAGTCAGTTCACAAACGGCCTCAAGAACCTTTAAGTAAGCGGTATACACTTTTGCTGTTGGGGCAGCGAAGCCTTTTATATTGAATCACCTAAAAAAGATGATAACAAGAAGAGAAACCACAAACTCTGTGTGTGTGTTATATTCCCATCCTCGACACTGTTTTTTAAATTTTAACAAAAAATTTATTTGCTGTGAAAAACAATTTCTATTTTCCATATATACGTATATATGGAAAAATGAACGATGAATAATCAATATTCATTTTTACATAATAAACCAAAATCGCCTGAGCGAGTTTGAATAGAATTTCGATTTTTGCTTTCTATTTTTTTTCATTGTCACAACCATGCGACTACCATTCCTATGGTTTAAGTCGTATCCATATTTCCATATCTTATTTTGACCATTATCCTATATCAATTTTATTAAATATTCATTTTTACTCGTGTCAGTCTATGCATCCGTACCTGTTCGTTCAAAGCCGTGCAAATACGTTCGCATGTATTATTTTTTCTTTTTTTTCTTTTAAGTGCGTTCACCTCTCGCAAGCTGCTCATTCATGCTGGCTGATTCAGGGTGTTCGAATTCCGATGACGCCGCCAAAAGCAAGCATCTGAATTCGAAATCCTCTCTCTTGCTTCTGCTACAAATTTATAACATAAGGTGTTATGTTGTATGTTATGTTATATTATTATAATACACTGTATTGTTTCCCTGCCTGGCCACTAGTTCGTTATCGGCTTACGTCACATAGTTATCCCCGTTCTCATTACTTGTACTTACCATTTCTACCTAATTGTCACTGAAATTCTATATTACTTATGTATTACGTTATCATAAATGTCCGTGTACTTCCAATGAAAAGTACACCGTATTTTTCTCCGCTTTCCTCATCGCTGGCTAATTAGACTTTCAAACTCTGATAACCAACCAGGTTCTAATAATATTTGACATAATTTGGCATACTTATTGTTAACTATAAATATATAACATTGTTGTTAATCCCCTTTAAATTATAGAACAACGGTTAACGCCCCTTCATTATATCAATTGTATCACCTATTTAGGTTACTTCAGTAGTAGATATGTCAATTAACAATTTGCTAAAATTGTAATTAAATGTAATACTTTAATATAATGTAATTGATGTACCGTACTTTAATGAAACTGTAATTAATGATAGTAGTTTAGTATAGTGTAATTAATGTATTGTAATGACGATAATTAACGATAATAAGCGAATGTGAATTGGTTGGTAATTGTAATCATAATTGTAATAAACCGAAGTTGCAATGTGCTCAGTGATGTACTTGGATTGTACTCAATGTACTACGAAATTATGTCGCCCTTTAGAAATGTATACTCGGCGAAAATACGATCATTTTTTTATTATTATTTTTTAAATTTTTATTTGGAATCTTTCAAAAATCTGATCATGTGTTTAAAGGGGGAACTTAACCTTCAACTGCACGATTCCGGCCTGAGCCATGGTCGAAAGAGGTCGAACCTCTACCTGTAAATTCAGAGCACTACCTGTACATTTTTAGAAGTAAATTACAGTAAAAGAAAGTTTTTTTATCTTTTCCTTCGAGCCGTGCTCTCGTCCGAGAACTCAATAAAGTAGAAAAAAATAATTTCCCGATACGTTATAAGAAGCATCAGGGAATTTTCAGAGAATTTAGTAAGTTTTCACGGAATCCTCCGAACCCACCCAGTGGCATAGAAAAAGAAGAATTAACAGTCTGTCGACCCTATAGCGAGAGAAAAAAAATTAGAATGTTATAGAAGAAAAGCTATCGCGAGAAATATCCGGTGCTGCCTCCTAACCAGAACCCCCGTCGATTCGAACCACCCAAGGCCATAGACGGAGGGGTTAACATATATATATATATATACACACACCAGGTGTTTCAGGAGGAAAGGTCAATACTTCGGGAGGTGATAGTATCGGTCATTGTGAGAAAAAAAGTTCATATGAACATGTGTCTAATTCTGAATGATTACGGAGATAGAGCTGTTTGAATCTACAAATACAAAAGCATTGTTAATGGTACTCAAGAAAGAGAAACCAATTATTGTTTCTAACATTTAATGTTTAAACATTGCCATTTTGAATGGTATCAGATACAGAAATAACAAATTTGTTACAGTTTACAATACATTTTCGAAAATCCCACCGTCAACCTCAATGGACTTTGCAACTCGTGTGCGAAGATCGCGTGTTGTTTGTCTGAGTTGATCTTGACGTTCCTTTATACGAGCAGCAGCATCCAAAATGCGCGCGAGCAATTCGTCTCGTGTATCTACCTTTCTTTTGTAAACTTGACTTTTCATCCACCCCACAAACAATATATACATACACACTGTATATCATTGATGTTTATAAGAGTTTCCTTTAGTTTGCGAGGAAATATTTTATATCTCTTTTCGAATTCGCGTTTATATAAACTGTGAATCAATTTAGAGTAAAAAAGATACTAAGGTTTCGCAAAATAAAGTTATAAAAGTTACTGCATCAGTTTTGTGTATTGCTTTGCTTTTTATCTAATGGTTTGCGCACTTTCTACCTCAATTTATCCTCTCACTTTGCGAGCATTTTCTCCTCCTCTCACTTCCTATGGCGAGCAATGCTCTTCGTGACGCGTGTTTCGCTACCCAGGTAACCCTGTTGATCGATCGACTGTTGATGTATGGTTGATATCGTTGAATTATGGTTTATATTTGTGACAGTTCGAAAATTAATATCGATGTATTGCTGAGGTAACAATATGTTGATAAAATAAAGAGGTCTTTTCCAAATGGACGACCAAATTTAACTGAAATTTTTATTATACATATATCTTAATGTCCTGACAACAAAAATAATAATTTTTTCATGCAGAAATGCGCAGAAGGTAAAGTAAAATGAAGAAAATAGAGAACTAGTTTGCCGCGCGCATGACGGTTTACATACTAACAGACAAAAAATAAAATAAGAAATGCTTTATTTAACAAAGCAATTGTTTTACTGAATAAATAATAGTAATTTATTTAAGAACATTTTTAATGTCTTCGTATTTTGTTGAATAAATCTTTATTTTTGTTCCTTTGACTCCATATGTACTCACATAAATATGAGTCTCTCATTTGACGATGAATCCCGCACTGTCGCTTGTTGCGTTGTTTCAAAGCATGCCAGGTGCTCTCTATAGTTTGCGTGTGGGCACCTGATTCTGGATTAATTAAATTTTGAGAGTGCTTTACAGTTTGGTGCTTGTACTGATAGTTTTCAATTTTTTCGATACCTTCGTACGCTTTCCACATGTCACTAATAATTAATTGTAGTGCCTGGACGAATGTTTGTTTTTATACAGTTCAGTAATGTTTCCGCATTTCTGTTTGGTACTGCATACAGAAATACCTCTTTGGTTTCGCGGCATATGCCGCCAAATACCCATTGCTCCGCTAAAACTCTTCCCTTGTTGTTCTTACGTCTGCTGAAATACGTTTCGTTTATTTCTACAGTTTGACTTTCTCCACCAATTACGGCTGGCTCTTTCAAGACTGAATCGGCACACACTTGTAATTAAGTTGGTTAGGTTAGGTTAGGTTAGGTTAGTTAGGTTAGGTAAGGTTAGGTAGGTTAGGTCAATTATATATTTATGGTGGGTTAGCTTACCTCTCTTAAATAATTGTTGAAATCTACTGCAGTTGTGTGGCTTATGCATAACTCTTTTTCGCAATATTTCATTGACGTATATTCTTGTGACCACGAATAAATCAATATGATTTTTTCAAACCAATGGTCGAGCCTTCTAGCCATGTATTTTTTCGAACAGATGCATCCTCTTTACAAGTTTACAGCTGTTTTTTCTGCAGCGCCATACAATGGTGTTATCTTTTGGTTTTAAATTCCTTTGATGCTTTTTTCTGCATATTTTATTTGCTGGAATTATTCCATAATCTTGTAAGAATTTAGCGGCATCATATTCGGTTTTGATGTTTTCAAATAACCAATGCAAATTACACGTATCCAACATGGTTTCCGATTGTCAATGAAACTTCCTTCATAAGCGAATGAAAACTGATTGGAATTCGACGCAAACTATGCAAAACTGAATACCAAAATGTTAGTTACCATGGAAACCGTCATGCGCGCGGCAAACTAGTTCTCTTCATTTCTTCATTTTACTTTACTTTCTGCGCATTTCTCCATGAAAAAAATATTATTTCTGTTGTCAGGACATAAAGATATATGTATAATAAAAATTTCAGCTAAATCCCGTGGGGTTGTCCATTTGGAAAAAATTCATATAAAATGCAATCAGCATTTCTAAAGTATATTTTCCTAAAAGGCGTGGATATAATATTTCTGCAGTCACTGGATAATGAATTTACATCAGTACTCATTTTCAACCCCATTTCGATATCGAATTCGAAATTTGTGTCATTTAGATTGCTATCTCGAAATTACCAGATCAATATCGTTTCAATAATGAAAGGTTGATTCATTGATATTGCTTTATAACGATATAAGTGTGCTACCTGGGTCTCTTCGTACCTTCTCTTAATCATGTGTGGAAAAGGGTTTCCAAAGGAAAATAAATTTGTTAAAATGTAAAAATATCATTCTGTTTGTATAAATTAAAATATTAATCCTTTAAAAGATATTTTTCGGTTCATATAAATTAAAATATGAATCCGTTAAACTTTTAATATTGTATAAAGTGCCTCGATGCCAGTACACTCACTTGGCATCCTTTTTCGATAACCCTAAATGATTCCAGTGTGCCACATTTATAAATCTCAAACAGAAATTTCTAAATTCTAAATGTTCTTTTAGGCTATTATAAACCACATAAAAGAGTTAAGTGTAAAACTACAATTATATAAATTCTTTTGCTACTATCATTATTAGAGTAGGACTTGCAAGTTTAATAATCTTTTGTAATACGTGGCACCAGTGGCGGCTCGTCGGTAGGCACTGCGGAACTGCAGCACCCCTAAATTTTTTATTTACAATTGAAATAATCAAGAACAATATAAGGATGAGCTCACTGAATAACTTTTTCAATAACTTTTGAAACTTTTATTCATTGCTCAATGCTCATCCTTTTATTTCAGTAATTATTTCAACCCATTCTTAGAGACAGCACCCCTAGAATTTTTAGTCACAAGCCGCCACTGCGTGGCACCATGGAAGTTTTCTCCAGGGCAGAGTGAAAAACCACTTTGAGAGGCAGTAAGTGTTTCGCCCTTGGGGGCAGCCGGTTCGGCTGAGCCCCTTAGCTTTTTAATATAAGCATTTGTTTCGTTTTATTCTCTAAACAAGTGTAGCGAAACCACAATTTCTTTCTCTATTGCAATTCTTGCTAAACATACTAGTCTTTCCTGGCCAGTTCTGTTCCTTAGATACGTCTTAATTCGATTTAATGTTGAAAAACTTCTCTCTGTGGATGCGCTGCTCACTGGTGTAGTGGGCATCGAAACTGTTGTGGAAATAAACTCTGTCTATTAGAGTGGGTTTTATTTTCATATTTTGACCTTCACGTAGAAAAAAGTGATTTTTTTTGCATTTATTGTGATTCCAACCTTGTGTAATAAAGACTGACAAAGGAAAACTCGTAATTTATATCCTTCTGAGAAAGGCATTCCATTCTCTCAACGGACTGAGGGAGAGGACGCAATTGGACAAGGATATAAACTGTTGTCCCGGAACCTCGCAGTCAGATTAATTAAACGGTATAAACTTCCTTGTTGATACGAGGAAGCGACATACTGAGAATACCTTAAAGGTTATCGTCATATCCAACACATGTTTCTCATTACGTCTCGTTAATTATAGTATACTTAAACACAACTTATTTGTGTATTAACTTCTTTTTTTTTCCAAGCGGGTATCGCTTACGGATCTTTTTTATAGGATTAGGTTGTGGCTACTTCGCAACACCGCTTCTTGTTACATCAGCGAGGTTAAGCGACGTTGTTGGATTTGTTTAATAGTTGGATAGGTGTCCGTCCTCTACGTTTAGACAAAGTAGCGACCCTTAGATGCAGGGTTCGGATCCCACGTAAACCTGCAGATCCCATCTGTCGCATGACCTTTGCCTTTACGAAGGATGTTAAAGAACTACAAACATTATATATATTATATATAGATATATATATATATTATATAATATATATACACACACACACCATGAGCCAATTTAAAGTAGGCGAAGCTCGATCAGCTAATCTTACGTAGAAAGAGATTAAGGCCCTCCCGTTATCGACATTCAGGTCTTATCTCATCAGTACAAGACCATATTTAATCGAACTTTTTACGCCCAGAAAACAATAATTAATAATTATTTCGATTATGTAATAGTTTTGTACGCACGCGTGTATAATAATAAATTTTAAAAACAGTTAAAAATTGGTTCGTTTTCTTCAGTTTTGTGTTTGATTAAATAACGTTCATTTGCTAAGAGAGAAATTTTATAGTAGCATAAGTTTAGGATAATAATAATAAATAATCTATACTATAATAAGAGAGCTGTCCGTCCGTCTGTCTGTCTGTCTGTCTGTCCGTCACACTTTCAGAAATTGTGAGAAAAAAATTGTGAGAAAAAATTCAGAAATTGTTAAAAAAAATTCAGAAATTGTATTACGGCGGCATGTGAAGCTCAAGATTTTCATGACTGTGTCGTTTTCTGTAGTTTTAGCAGGGGGAAGGGTGAGGGTGGGGGGAAGGGTGGGAGTGGGGGGAAGGGTTGGGTGGGCGAAGGGTGGGGGTGGGGTTAATAGGGGGATGGGTGTGGTAATGGGGAGGGGTGGGGGTAATGGGGGAGGGGGTTAGCCCCCAAGTTGTATGAATGGGGGGAGGAGGGTTTTGGGAGATACCAGATTTCAGAAATGTTGACACAATGTGAAGCTCAAAATTTTCACGGCTGGGTTCTATTTTTGTAGTTTAGCCTGTCTAAACCGTCAGCGAAGTGACGGGAACTGTACTAGTAATAATAATAATGTGGGGGATTGTTTAATCTCCTTCGAAACGGCTTTGAAAATCCTATGACGAGGGGACCTACAGCTTTACGTTGTAGATCTGATCCCATCTAGGGTCGCTGTATCATCTGACAAACCGACAAACATCATAAACACAACTGGACAACGCCGTTGATCTAACGGGGAGCGTGTTGGAACGTAGCACGATTTTTCCCATATGAAAATGTTATGCATATAGGCAGAAGTAAGTCCTTCCTATCCTAAATTGAATTGCACCTAATTTTATATTAATAAACGAACTTTAAATTAATTTATTTTAAATTAACCTTAGACAGTAGACAGAAAAAGTCTTTTTTTTTTTATTTCAAACCTATATTTTGAAGATTTATCGGCTATACAGAGGGTACACAAGTCTAAAAATTAATAAAGGTATTAATAAATAATCTGTGAAGAGGCAGAAACCGACATAGTGCTCAGGCCAAACAAATGGCCCATTGTCCTAACGCCTCTATTATTATTAACAGCAACATCGGGAGTCGAACCCCCGACCTCGGTGTCTTCACTTCGTTTATATGTGTCGCCGCGGCAATGCGGGCCAGTTCCCAGGGGACTGTAGTGGTTAATTTGCTTGTTATGCGCAACGGTTATTTTAATCGAGGTGTTTCTTCTCCTTGGTAGGAATGTGTACCAACACTCGGTTTTTCTCTTTCACTAATGCCCCTTTCAGTCTGTCTCAATGAATCGATATAATCTCTCAGTTTATACTCACTTGATCACTGTACATTTGAGGTATCACTTACTCTTTTCATTTTGAGTGCAATTTGATCAGTAATTGCTCCTCAAGTATGAATTCTTGCAGAGCTTCATGTAGAACGTCGATGACTTTTATGCTCTGCATTCAGCCTTCACGGTTTAAAAACAAGGTACAGTAATTCAAATAATTGGGAGAAGGTAAATTTAGACGATTTGGTTGTCAAGCGATACCTTTTATTTACTGCAAGACAAATGTCCTCAGTTTCAGATTTATTCACATACATATACCAAAAAAATACGACGGCTGGAGATTTAGAAATAGGCCAAGTGCAGTAATATTATATAGATATATATATATATATAATATATATATATACACAGTATTTCTTAAACTAATCAGTAAAATGTCAACAAAATTCCTTGTATAAAATTAAAAGAAAAAAACATTTTACACAGAATTTTTACAAGATTTTCCACCCCCAATCAAACTGTGCAGAGCTTATAACCTTATATATTTAAAAAATGAATGGTGGCGTAAACCCAATCTGACTGCCTTAAAGGTGTGGGATTTCTCTACAATATAACCATTCACCAGCTAACGGGATGGCTACATAATTAGTGATTGGTTTTTGCCTTTAAGAGGGTTGGTTCTTGATAAGCCAGCAAAGATTCCGAAAGGATTAGTTTACACGAAGTCTTAAATCAGATAAGGAATTTATGGTTTGCCAAAACAAATTAAACAAATTACTGAAAGATTAGAAAATGTCTTGCAACCTAATAAATCAGCTGGAGCACGAAGAAGTTTTAGATGG
Organism: Bathynomus jamesi; assembly: GCA_023014485.1. Lineage (NCBI taxonomy): Eukaryota > Metazoa > Arthropoda > Malacostraca > Isopoda > Cirolanidae > Bathynomus > Bathynomus jamesi. The sequence continues at coordinate 58,830 of JAJOZX010010932.1, forward strand.
TCGCAATAGATCACCCACTTCAAGTGTTATGTGGAAAGAAGAAACCCAAAGTCGAGCTAAATATTTTTGAAATTGCCATATGATAATTTTCAAGAAAATATTTTCAGTATCATTATTTGAATTTGTGGCTGAAGAGAGCACTGTATTGGAGGGGTTTATGAATTAATAACATGTTAAATTAAACTTCAATATTCATCTCTTTTATGGTAACAGCACAAATATTTCTTACGAAATTCATTCTCAAATTCTCATTCTCAACATATCCTCCACCTCGGGCATGCACGTTCGATTCTATTCTGCAGGGATTGAAAAACATTCTCAATTTCTTGCAGCATGATTTGATGCACTGCAGTTTCGATACGTGCTTTCAATTCCGCAAGATCTTGTGGCCGAGTGGAGTAAACGATGCTCTAAACCTGGTTAATTACCTCTTCTCCCAATCCATTTTCCAGGGAATTTTTTATTCAAAAACTCCTTGACGTTCCGAAACTAGTGGCACAGGGTTCCGTCATGCTGGAAAATTGTTTGGCTGAGGCCACCAGCTGTGGAAGGAAGAAGTTTTCCAACATTTCAAGATATCACCCTACGTTCACAGTTGTTTCCTCAAAAACGAACGAACCCATGACGTGGAATTTTCTTAAAGCAAACCACACATTGACCTTCGGAGAGTCTCTCTGATGATGCCACAATTCCTGTGGTTTTTCATTTCCCAAATACGACAATTGTGGCGGTTAACTTTGCCACTGAGATGAAATGTTGCCTCATCAGAAAATGTTACTGGTTCGAAAAGTTCGATCTTCTTTGATTCTTGTGAGAAATTCTTCGCAGAATTCAAGCCTAGCACTGTAATCCTTCTCCATTAAGACTTGAACAACTTAAATTTTATAGGGATGTTGATTTAACTTCATTTTTAAATCTTATAGACTATTGGGACGGGGATGTTCATTTTTCTAGAAGCACAGTAAGTGACTTTTTGGGGCTTCTTTCGAACGGTTCTCGAACAGATGCTATGTTCTCTTCATTGATAGCTGGTCTACAGGAACGTGGTCTGTCATGTACTGAACATGTTTCTTTAAATTTTTTCATCCAGTTTCTTACTGCATGTTCAGATGTGGATTTTTGTTGTACTGTGTCTGGAACTTGCGTCTCACTGCTGTAACAGATTTCAGCTCCTAGTTTACTCTTTCTTGAGTTGAAGCCATAGAGGGGTTAAGTCGGGTGCATCTATCTCTATAAAAAATAAAAAGAAGAAAATCAAACCCTGCGTTGTGCGTGATATGTACATATATATTGAAGGTAAAGTGGAGGTGTGAACTATGAAAAAACTTTAAAAGTCAGAGATTTTCATATGTGCTATTTTGCTCTATTTGGAACAATTAAAAAGTTATTTATTTTTTAAAAACCTCTCGGACTTTATAACAGTTACCCATACTGAAGTGTTTTAAAATATTTTTCTATTATATATATATATATATATATATATATATAAATATATATATATATATTATATATATATATATATATATATGAATATGAAAACAAGAGATACGACTCTCAACATTTATTGGCCAAACGTTTCGGTCCACTCAGGGGCCATCTTCAGTGACTAAATAGAAGCATCTAAAAATAATCATAAAACTAAAGTAAATACAAATGTCAAACTGTACCGCAACTACCGCACTAACTTAAGTTGTTTTTTCCTTTCTCTCCACTTGTCATTTGTAACTTTTACCATCCAGGTCAGTCCTTTTTACAAAATTTTAAATTTTTTAAATTTTTTTAAATTTTAAATTTAACATTTTTAAACTTTTAATTTTTTAAATTTATTTTAAATTTGACATTTTTAAACTTTTAATTTTTGAAATTTTAGTTAGTTTTATTTTTACTTTTTTGTTTTATAATCCAGATAGTTTTTATTAACAACTTTTTAACTTTTTTGTATTAGATTTTATTATTGTACAGTTTGACATTTGTATTTACTTTAGTTTTATGATTATTTTTAGATGCTTCTATTTAGTCACTGAAGATGGCCCCTGAGTGGACCGAAACGTTTGGCCAATAAATGTTGAGAGTCGTATCTCTTGTTTTCATATTCATATTTTCCAGAAGAACACTTCTATCGTAACTATATATATATATATATATATATATATATATATATATATTAGTGGTGGACCGGATGTCAGTTTTTCAACTTCTGCGGCTGCGGATCTTTAATTTCAATATCCGCAGATGCGGATATGGATATTTAGTTAATCTATCAATATAATATAGAATTATGAATATATGACATAATTTTTCAAATTTCGTGAAATTACTATTATGGGAGGCAATGCATAAGAATTAAAATTAATATTAATGTTTTCATTATGATAAAATAATAACTTTCTCGAGTTTCAGCCACAGAAAATTCAATGAAACAAGTTTTATTCAATTTTCTGTGTTACCAGCTATTTATATTTTGAGGTTTATATATTTGTTTGTTCATTAATAATTAATACTTTACATGAAATGTGCATGACTGGGCCTTATAAGCTACTTTATAAGCTAATTTAATTGTAAATTGAACATCCGCAGTCAGAAGTGCGATGCGGATATCCGGTCCACCACTAATATATATATATATATATAATGTATGTATGTAGAGAGAGAGAGAGAGAGAGAGAGAGAGAGAGAGAGAGAGAGAGTTGATACTAGAGTTTCTCGTTTTCAGGGGTTTTCACTATCCCAGTTTTCCGGGACAAAATCGGCCATCGTCCCGGGATCCCGGGATTTCCCGGTTCATAAAAAATAATGATAATAAATTCTTAAAATGTTTAAGCATTAGATAAATCTAGATTAGTTAGTTAATATTAAATATAAATATACAAATATTTTAACACAATAATAATAACTATAATAAAGGATAGAACCTAGGCCGAGTTTTCCAACACTACCGAAACATAAATACGATACATAGCGAGGCGGCTATGCCTACAATGCTAATTGCAGCTTTGCACATCAACAAAAATAAATTATATTATAGTGTAATTTATACGAACACAACACCTTTTATATACTTCTAACTAATTTTTAGTAAGAAAATTATCAACAGCAAAAAGTGTGCCACTCATTGAAAATAATCGAAATTAAAATCCACTAAAACATAAAATGTTTGATTCAGGGAAATCAAGTGACTGGCTTTCAGTCAGAGTCATCATCAAAATTACCAGTCATATTACACATGCACAACATCATATAGGGCATATTACACTGTTCACAAAGATTCTGTTTCTCTGGTAGTGTTGTGTGTCTTTACCGATTTTTTAGTGTGATTTCGAAATAATAGTGAAATTTTTTCCATCACCCAATTATTAGTTTATATATATATATATATATATATAGATATATATATATATATATCTATATATATAATACAGGGCGTCCCAAAAAAATGTATACACACTTTAACAGCTGATAGCTCAATTGATGTTTTTCTTTCCAAGTTAAACCCATTAGAATTAATAATGGCAGTCAGACTAAGCTTTGAACGAAGGAAATTCATTCTAAAATGCTACTGGAAGTGTGAAAACGCAGTTGAAGTGCAAAGACAGTTTAGGAGGGAGTTTCAAACAGATCCACCAACGCGACTTACCATCACTCGAATTAGAGATAAGTTTGAAGCCGATGGAACTGTTCAGAATGTCCACAAGAAGCGTTCCGGAAGACCACGGACATCGACAAGCCCCACAAAGCAAGAAAGAGTACTGGAAACGTATCACCAAAGTCCAAGAAAATCTGTGCGGCAAGCGAGTCGTGAGGTAGGAATTTCAGAATCGTCTGTCCAACGCATTTTGAAGCGCTGTCAATGGAAAAGTTACATTCCAAGATTAGTCCATGCTATTAATGAAGATGATGATCCGGACCGAAGAGTGGAGTATTGCGAGTGGTACTTGGCACGATGTGGATGTGGATTGGACGAAGGGTTTCGTAGAATACCCTCCGCGTTCACCAGACCTCACACCACTACACTTTTTTTATGGGGATACTTAAAAGACAAAGTCTACGCTATAAAACCTGCAACAGTCGCTGAATTGAGAGCAGCCATTGAACGAGAATGCACACAAATACCAAACGAAATGTTTCGTGATGTTTGCGATTCCATTGCTTCGCGTTATCAGCAGTGCCTGGACCAGAACGGACGTCAGTTTGAAAACAGGCGTTGACAAAACAATTAAATAATGTCTGTAGATTCTATTACATTTTGAAAATGAATGTATTTTAATAAACTGCCTTTATAAGTATTTAAAGTGTGTATACATTTTTTTGGGACGCCCTGTATAATATATTATATATATATATATATATATATATATATATATATCCCGCATGACCACTCCCGTTCCAATGTTCTAGTTGTACCCCCCCCCCCACCGCTATTTGCTGGCAAACCACTGGTCTCCCCATTAAGTGCAATTCATCTAACTGCTATTTTAGCCATTTTCAGTGCCACAGTACCATGTTCGGCTCCAGTACCTCCCGAAAAGTATAGTTCTAATGCTGCCAATTACACCTACATATTCCTGTTTTTGAAACAAAATTCAATTTGTTCAAAAACTGTGGGATGAAAACATTTCGCATTCATATTTGTATTCTGCGTTGAAAAATGTACCAGAATCACCTTATTTTATTTACTTGAGGAACAGGAAAAAAGTTTAAATTTGTTCGTGTTATAGGCACTATCCGAGTTGTACAATGCAACGTGATTTGCGCTATTATAAATTTGTCATCATAGTCTTTATGTTTGTATTTTCTAGATACAGCAGTAAATTAACGTAAAACTATTTGAAATAACGTTTTTAGAATACTTTGTAAAACCTGGGTAATCCTGGGATTTGCTGCGATTGTGCCGGGATTTAAGGTTATCATTTTCCGCCCCCCGGGATCCTGGTTGAGAAACCCTACTTGATGATACTCATATTAAACGCGTGAACTTCTTTATTTTGAAATAACCCGCAGGAGAAAGTGAAGTAGCCGCTCCGATTACTTTCGAGTTTATTTCAACTCCTCTTCAGTGTCCCTGAAGAGGAAGTGAAATAAACTTCGAATTTAAAATCGAAGTTACTTTGTAGATTAATTATTCGACCATAAATCTATCCGATCAAACAAGTTTCTTTCTAATAACGTACTCAGCCTTTCGGCACTACTTCGGGTACTTTTGTATGTACTTTTGTATGTTTTCATTTTAAAAGCTTTAAATTTTCATGCGAAATTAAATTGATTTCAAAATCACTTCACTCTTTTTTTCTATCATTTTACATACCATTTTCTGGTTCTCCTCACTGATTATTACGACGTAATATATGTAATTATACGTTATTATACGTAGTGTCAAATGGTTTGACTAGTGACAATCAAAATTCAAAGATCATTTAATAAATCTATTTTAAACAGTTTTAAACAAAAGAAAAATTAATCATAGGTTCTGAAATGACGATTTTATCGGTTGTTTTAGTTAAGAATAACTCTAAAAGGTAATTAAAAATTCGGTTAACAATAACATTAAACTCGGTTCGCAATTAACCTTTCGCGTGTGTCGCAAAACAAGCCTTGGTTATGCTATTCAGATTAACCAAAACCACAGATAATCTAAATAATAAGGGATTATAAATTAATTATGGGATAGTCTTTGCATGATTTGCCACGATCATAGTATCACGTTTGAAAAAGTTTATAATGTTTTCAAACTTTCCACTATATATATATATATATATATATATATAATATATATATATATACACACACACAGTATATATATAATATTGGATCGCCTGAAGATCAGGACCCCGATGTATTCTTGTTTTTTGCTTTACAGTACCAAATATAAATTAAGTTGAATGCCCGTTAGGTCAACTGTACGCCCTTGACGATATGGTTAGTTTAAGTCGTGATATTTTCGTTAGTTTTAACTAAGATATCATTTGGTATTTGAGGCTGGGGGCCCTGATCTTCAGGTGATTCCAAATATTTTGAAACTTTTCATCCATAATTTTTTTTAATGTTAAATGTATGGTAATTAGTATCGATATAAACTGAAATTAAAAAAAAATGGTGGATAACAACATTTTGAACCATTTCAAGTTTTTAAAAGGTTTCCTTCGTAGCGTTTCTCTTTAAATGTCAAATCTCGACTTAATTTCTTTATATTAAGAATTAAATTTCTTGTTTCATGACCTCTCTTATAAACTTTTATAGTTGAGTTATGAAATACAACTTTTACAACACTTTCGAAATAATATTGTTTCATGTTTTTTAATCTTCTTCTTGATGGTAAAACGGGTCATGTGACGGAGGGGACCAATTACTCGTAAGGTTTTACGTGGGATCCGAGCTATCTAAGGGGTTGGTATATTATCTGAACGCGGAGGATGGGTCACCCATCCAATTACCGAACAAACCTGATGTCGCTTTACCTCGCTCATCTAACGAGAAGCGGTGTTGCGACGTGACCACGACGAAATCCCAAACCTTTGAAATGTCCCAAAATGGATAAAGGTCTAATGATGTCCATATTAAAGTGGAATTTAATAGTTAATCCAAATTTTCTGTTTCTTAAATAAGTGAAGCAATGCGCGGTGGATTACATACTTAATATTTATATTAATTCCAGCGAACTGAAGACACTGAGATCGGAGGTTCGAATCCTGATAACGCTGGTAATAGTAATAATCCAGGAGTTAGCGCAATGGGCCGCATTTGTTGGCCTGAGCACTGTGCCAGTTTCTGTCTCTCCTTCAGTGATTGTTATTATTATGGTAAATAGATATTTTAAGACAAATGATTTATATTAAAATTGTCAGAATGAATTCATGTGACATTTTTGAACATATGAAGTGGTTGATGTTCAATAACTGTTCATCTTCAATCTATTTTCCATGCGATGAACATAATTCCGCTGTATTTTTAAATATTAGAATTATTATGATGTATTAAAACAGTAGTTCTTAACCCCTGGGTCACAACCCAAAATTGGGTCGACAAGACATTTTGATTGGGTCATTAAAGTGTCATTTATTATTTATTTATGTTATCCCTAAACATTTTACCATTAATTATATATTTTATTACCTATTACGAGTGAACTGTTTGAAGGCATGGGTCGCCGAGCGAGCCCGCCAACAGAATTTAGGTTGTAGCCTAAAAAGATTAAGAATCACTGTATAAAAATCTTCAAGTTTTGGTTCTGTGAGGAATTAAATGACACATACAAACACACACGCACATATATATATACACACGAGTATATCACTTAAAACTTTTGATAAAAAGGATTCCGGTCTCTCAAAACTTGTTTTGAAGAAGGCATTTATCAGTCATGTAAATAATATTTTTAATATTAAGATATTAAAGTTTTTATCAAACTGAAATTTAAATACATATTTAATATATTATAATATATGAAAAACTTATTTTTTATTACTGTAAAATGGTTATAGATTTTAGATTAGTATACAAATATCTTTAATCGATTTTATCCATTTATTTACATACGTTGTAAAGCTTCAATTCAAAACTCAGCATTCGTTTATTTTCCATTTGCTGATAAATTAGTTTCAAATTTATTCTTTTGAATTCGAGAGATGATTCCAAAATTGAGTTCTAAATTTTATATTGTTTGAATTAATTCGTTCTAAAGTAAATAGAAAATTTGCAAAATTCTGTATCGAATGGAAAATCCATTAATTATTTATGCATTAACGTTCCTTGAAACGAATGAGCAACATTTGAATATTGTGTGAACCAACATCAACCGATCTACGCTTGGGAAGTGTGTTGAGAAAGAGTTCACCTTTAGAGGTTGCTGAATTCAAAGTTAACCCTTGAATTTCTCTAGTCAGCCGTAGGTGACACATAAATTTTAGCATATAGCTCAACCATTTTTTTGTTTTTTGTTACTCATGATGTTCAGGAAATTAAGAACTACATCATAACCTTTTATTTAAAAACAATGAAATATTTGGTTACAGGAAAAATGAAATTAAATGTATCGCTTGTCACTGTTTTTCTGAAATTTCCATCTCTATGGGTGATATATTTCTATATCATGCCTAATGGAGGACTTCAAAGAACAAATTCACCAAAACTTTATAATTTTGGTATAATAGTTAGCTTACGGGAATTGAAGGGTTTAAACAACCCTAGTGCGTTGAACAAACATTATGGATGAACTACATACAGTAAGTCGGTGGTTCTTAACCTTTTTAGGCTGCGACCTAAATTCAGGTCTCGGGGCTAGCTTGGCGACCCATGCCTTCAAACAGTTCACTCGTAATAGATAATAAAACAAGTAATTAATGGTAAAATGATTAGGGATATCATAAATAAATGATAAATGACAATTTAATAAACATGCTTTCTGAACAAACATGAAAGAGCTGCACATGACAGCTTATTAATGACCCAATCAAAATGACTTGGAGGCCCAATTTTGGGTCGCGACCCACGAGTTAAGAACCATTGCCATAAGTAAAGGAAAATTAATTTCAAAGTCCTCCAAACAAGTTAAATTCATATCAACTGAAATAATTAATCATAGCGCTCATTAAAAAATTATACTGGTCAGTTCTGGAAAAAAGTTTACCTACTGTAGAAACGAACTTTCTAAAAAACAAAAAATCACTAATTGGTAATATTTTGTTTACTTTGGACATTTATATATATATATATATATATATTAGTGATGTAGCGGATGTCATTTTTTTCACATCCGCGGATGCGAATGCGGATGAGGATGTTTGATTTCAACATCCGCGGATGCGGATGCGGATGCGGATGTCTACATTTTCGTTATTTTTTAAGATATATTCGAGATTTGTTGTGTTTAACGTATATAATAAGTTATTATATAGAGAGAGCTGTAGCTATAATGTAGTATAATTGATTAATTGTACAATAATTGCTGTACTTTTCTCTGAACATATAAGATAATATCAAGCATCTAACTAATATAGAAATCAATTAGTGAATTCGTCTGCAAATAAATTCGTTATATTTTGTTGAGTTTCAGCCACAATTAGAAACCATAATTGTGTTACCAGGATGCGGGACGTGAACCCAACTCAAATGCACCCCACCGACCTCTTTCCCAACCTCCACCCTTATAGAAAGAGATCTTTAATTAGCTTGATAACTATTTATATTAAGTTTAAAGTTTTATTAGGCATATTTATAAATGAGTAATTAAAATAAAGTAAACTAAGATGTTCATCGTTTAATGTTCAAACTTAATTATAGGAAGGTTATGCTTAAGGAACATTAATTTTTCTGCCTTTTCTGCTGCCAGTCTGTTTCTCTTTTCATCATATATTAATCCAGCACTGCTAAATAATCTCTCGCTTGGTACGTTTGTTGGAGGACAGGCTAAATGTTTCCTTGCAAGTTTACTCAAGTATGGATAGATATTCTGCGTATTTTTCCACCAACTAATAGGATTGTCACATGCAGCCAGGCGTTTTTCTTGGTGATAGCTCTCGATCATTTTTACTACATCTTTTGATACCGCGTAGGTCTCGTCATTGCTGCTTGACTCAAGAAACTGAGAGACAGATTCTGTGATAGATTTGCTCGTTGAAGGTGTTGGTTCTGTCACTGAAACTTTTATTCTTTTGGTGGGTGGCGAAACGACAGATTCAAGAGATTGAAGCTCTTCAACTGCTTTGCCAAGTGATGATTTAACTCGTTCTAATGTACTAGGTGAAAATAACTTAGCTTTGTAACGTGGATCTAAGTAGGTTGCAAGAGAGTAACTTCATACAAGAACAGCCTCTCGTCTTGTCGCTTGCATCACTTTTGCGCACAATGAACTAGTTCTATTAATATAGTAGAATTTGATAATTTCCGCTTATTAATGACGTTTTATCTCAACAGTCCACATCCGCACGACATCCGCAGTCCAAAGTGCGGATGCGGACGCGGATGCGGATGCGAGAAAATGTGCGGATGTTCCGCGGATGCGGATGCGGATGTGACCTACATCACTAATATATATATATATATATATATATAACCTCGTTAACCTCGTTGCTGTTCCGTGCGTTGGTCTCTCTTCACACAAAGGTCAAGCTGGTGGCCCCGCCTCTATGTCTGGCTTGGTGGAGGAGCGAGTTGCTTTCTTGCGCTCTCCACCGTACATAGCCAGGTACACCCGGCTCATCTAGTACCGTCCTGAGCCAGGATTTGAACTTTGACCCTGTAACGTTTCTGAGGTCCTTTGGAAGCTGGTTAAAAAGTCTTGGCCCCTGACAACCAAGCTATTTTCCTTCAGTGTTGAGGAGGTCTCTTGTCGGGCCTTTAATTTGGGAACACTACACATTCTGCCTTTCCTATTTTCCAATGTTGTTTGAATGGTAATTGGGTTTAGTTTGAGGTTTGGTACCAGTTTTTCGATCATTTTCCATATGTAGATTATGGTATACTTCTCTCTTCTTCTTTCCAGGGAGTACAGATTTAGTTTACGTAGTCTTTCCCGGTAGTTGAGTTCTTTGCAGCCATCAATCTTGGCTGTGAAATGTCTCTGCGTTTCTTCTAGTTTATTAATTTCTTCCTTTTTATATGGGGATGTCAAAACTGAGCAGTATTCTTTTGAATTTTCTTAATACCTGTCCCGCGACTCTTTTTGCTTTATTTATCGCTATCTGATTTTGTGTTTCGAATTTCGCATCATCGGTCATTATTACCCCCAGATCGATCGCTTTCGTGCTTCTCTGAATTTCCTGTCTATCTGGAACATAATATGCAGTCTGTTTAAGTTCCTCTTTTCTACCATATCTCAAGAGCTGAAATTTCTCGGTGTTAAATGTCATGTTGTTGTTTTCTGACAACTTGTATATTTTGTTCGTGTCCCTCTGCAAGGCCTCCACTTCATTTACATCACTGATTTTTCTGCTGATCTTTGTATCGTCCGCAAAGGATGTTACTATACTGTTACTGTTTACTCCGCTGTCTATGTCTGTTAGCATGATAATGAACAGGTGTGGGGCCAGTACTGTCCCTTGTGGTACTAAGCTGCGTACTTCTGATTCTGATGATGATACACCTTGAATTTTGACGACCTGTAGATTTTCTCTGAGGAAGTTGTAGATCCATTTTCCCACTTTGCCTGTTATTCCCATATATTTCATTTTATGTGCTATTCTACCGTGATCACATTTGTCGAGAGCTTTAGCAAAATCTGTGTATATGACATCGTAGTTGTCATTGCCTTCCAGTGCATCTAGGATATTGTTATAGTGTTCTATTAGTTGTGATAGGCATAGGCTGACCATATTTCCTTGAGACAAAAACGGGACATTGGGATGGCAAAAAGGGACGGGGTTATGTAATATTCTGTATTCATGAAAAAGTAAGTACATAAACCGGGACAAAATTGACATTTTTATTAAAACGACGGGACGGCCAGGAAATATAAAACAAACGGTACTGTCCCGTTCAAAACGGTACGTATGGTCAGCCTAGATAGGCATGATCTACGTGATCGGAATCCGTGCTGATTTTCGTTGAATCTTTCCAGTGTCTCCAAGAAATCATAAATTTTCTCTCTAACTATTCTTTCAAATACTTTGGTGAGGTGGGACGTCAATGACACTGGTCTATAGTTCTTTGCTTGAGATCTGTCCCCTCCTTTATATATAGGGACAATGTTTGCTCTTTTCAAGATGCTCGGTATTTCCCCAGCGTCTATAGATTTTCTCCATATCCAGTATAAAGGTGTAGCTATTTCATTTTCACAGTTTTTAATCAATAATGCATTCCAATATAATATATCTATATCTATATAAACACACACACACACACACACACACACGAGTATTTAGTATATATTTGGGGGGATGCTAGTAATAAAATTTCCAAAACAAAACCCGATCATAATTGATTAGCAAATTTTTGCTTATTAAAAACTTTGTCTGTATCCGAACTTTTTTCCGAAACTACATTTTATTTTTATTTGCAGACTCGCATGCAAAGATTCATAAAGATTTGTTCTCCGACGATTTCAATACAATTACATCGTTTGGCATCACCGACTTGACAAAGAAGAACTGCATATTTTAGAGCCCTCAAACGCACACAAACAATTCACTGAGGGTAAAAAAAAATCATGTGTTGTTTTTCGAACTTTAAAAACAACTTCAAATCGTTCACTTACTTTATATATATATATATATATATATATATATATATATATATATATGGGAATGAACTCAGAATGGTCCCCTGAGTTTTTATGATACACACAGACAGTGCATGGAACAAGGAACTCTTCTGGGATAATTAAATCCACTGTAGTCCGAATAAGTAATGGTAAATGACAAATACCATAGTTTTCCTTTTTCATGATGCTAGCCCGACGTGGGCAACGGGTCACTCGCAAAGAGGTCCCATAAATATAGCTTCCCTCACCAGCTATCTGCAAAGCAGACAGGATCCAGCTTTGGGACATGGATCTAGGGTTTAAAGCAACTAGCCCTGCTACATTTAGAACCTCAATATAAGCAAAAGACTCGCTGCCTTCACGTTAGATTGAATGCATCAAAGAAAAAGGGGTAACTATTATATTTTTAGCCAAAAACCAAAACTTAAACCTCAACTGGCAGAATTGAGCGTCCACTTTTCAAGGCACGTAACATGTCCGTTTGAAGATGGGAATGAACTCAGAATGGTCCCCTGAGTTTTTTATGATACACACAGACAGTGCATGGAACTATAGTGGATTTAATTATCCCAGAAGAGTTCCTTGTTCCATGCACTGTCTGTGTGTATCATAAAAAACTCAGGGGACCATTCTGAGTTCATTCCCATCTTCAAACGGACATGTTACGTGCCTTGAAAAGTGGACGCTCAATTCTGCCAGTTGAGGTTTAAGTTTTGGTTTTGGCTAAAAATATAATAGTTACCCCTTTTTCTTTGATGCATTCAATCTAACGTGAAGGCAGCGAGTCTTTTGCTTATATTGAGGTTCTAAATGTAGCAGGGCTAGGTGCTTTAAACCCTAGATCCATGTCCCAAAGCTGGATCCTGTCTGCTTTGCAGATAGCTGGTGAGGGAAGCTATATTTATGGGACCTCTTTGCGAGTGACCCGTTGCCCACGTCGGGCTAGCATCATGAAAAAGGAAAACTATGGTATTTGTCATTTACCATTACTTATTCGGACTATAGTGGATTTAATTATCCCAGAAGAGTTCCTTGTTCCATGCACTGTCTGTGTGTATCATATATAATATATATATATATATATATATATATATATATATATATATATATGGTGTTGGTAAAAAATTTGCCATAGTAAAGTTTAGAAATTCCTGCTTTCGTTCTCGCATTTGACCGTTATATCCTTTGGCTTTTAAGTTGTGGCTCCTTTTTGAATTTCAAAATGTCCAGAAAATCAGAAAATTCAAGAAGCTTTGAGAGCAAACTTTCAAAATTCAACGAGAATGGGAGAAGAAGCGTTTACGAATATAGTCTACGTTCTATATTTTACGTACGGTATACACTTATTCTATATAGCATCCAGCACCCGCAGCACAATGGGTAACACCGTTTCCATAGACTGTATATATATATATATATATATATATAAGCGAAGTGAAAACACTGTGGTTAGGAGATTCGAATCTCAATTATGTTGGCAATAATAAGGTTAAATTAGGTTAATGTGTACATATAATATCCCACTGACGATGACGTCATCGTTTGTTTCTGATTTGGTGAAAGGAATATATCATAATTGAAAGCTAAAAATAAGAAATCCTAAAAGTAAAAATTTGAAATAAAAAAAAGGTAGAAAGAATTTGAAACTAAAATTGAGTCGGAAGAAGCGTTTCATGGGTGAATGACGAGCATAAAATTGTTTAGCATTTCGAGGAAACTGTATGAGTTCGTAGAAATATATTTATAAAAATACGTTGTCGTTGAAAGGTTGTATAACAAATTTCGAGCGTAATTATTTCATTCGTAAACGCATCAGAAAAGTAAAATATTTTGGACCTTTTCCAGTTTGTGTATAGTTTTTCATATAATTTATTTTTGATTGGTCATACAACCGCCGTCGATTATAACAACTTTTTAAGAGAGGTAAGTTCTTGATAACCTAACCTAATCTAACCTAACCTAACCTAACCTTCTGTTTTACTCTATGCTATGCCTAACAGAAGCAAAGAAACACTAGAAAGTTGCATAACTGTAGAAAACGGTACATAAACTGGAAAACGTTCAATATTTTTAATATTTATAGTCTGAGTACTGTTAGTGGTTATTGATGTGGGTTCCGATAAAAACTTATTTAATAATTTTTTATTATGCGATACGCGTTAATCAAGATGGCTTTAAGTAATTAATATAAACATTTTATTGATCATAATCTGGTCACTGTGTTCTTCTCATTTCGAAACTACACCTATACAGATCATGTATACTCTTTCTAAAACAGTTTCTAAGAGGTTAGGTGTGCTCTGCCGGTTCCGCAGTTGCTTTACCCCCACTCAGTTGCTGGTTCTGTACTAGGGTTTTGTTCGACCCCTGTCTGGAGTATGGGTCTGGGGCAATTATAGTTTAAAAAATAATTGGTTAAAATTACAATTACTTTGCATATTCTCAATTACAGTTACTGCAGTTGGCAAATGTAATCGATTGTAATTACAATTACATTGAAAAGTAATTAATTTCACTTACAAATACTTTTCTTAGAAACACCGAATATAAAGGAAAGGAAAGAAGCTTACCATTAATTTACAACCTTAACTTTTTATTTCCATACCCAATTACCTATAGTGTGAATATTATTCTATTTGAACATGTATTTAAATCGCAGTTCAATTAATTGCAATTAAAACTTACAATTACCCTATCCCTGATGGAGTACGCTTCTCGTGTGTCGGGTGGCTCAACTCGTACAGCTCTAACCGAATGGAATCAAAGTCTTTTCGTCTCATCAATTCCCCACCTCTTACTGACTGTCTTCAATTCCTCTCTCTTTGCCGCGATGTTGCCTCCTCATTCTCTCTTTACTATCGCTATTATAACGGACACTACCCTTCTGAACTCTCTAATTGCTTCCGACACATTCTTATCCTTTTTCTGTCCAACTCTTTAACGCAAGGATTAATCTATATTCTCAATCATCTACTCAACCGGTCAACTCTGAAACAACCTCCCTCAGTGCATCTTTTCCCCCCATGTCTATGACCTGCAATCTTTTAAATGTAGCGTGTCCAAGCATATCGAAAACTTTGGACCTTGATTTCGACTCTCTTCTTCTCCTCCTATAGGGGTGGGGAGGGCGTTTTTTTTCGGGCGTTCGCCTTTCGCCTTTCTTTCCTACCCAAAAAAAAAAAAAAAATGCAAGCCTTTATAAAATATATTTAGTGAACCAACAGTCTAACATTATACATTAATTAATACAAAAATAATCCATGTGAGGATTTTAAAATTTAAAGGATTCGATTAAGATTGGACTAAAATGGAATCTTTAAGAATTAAAATTTTGAAAGTGTTCATTATGAAATTATTAAAATTGAAATTTAAACAAACGATGTTACATATTCATAAAGACGCGCTTTTATCCTAACAGCCAGGCACTAGTACTCCAAATAATCTATTAGTACATCAACATTTATTTATAGAGGGTTGACAAAAATAAATAGACACCACGCTGATTATCCTCAAGACCAAATGACAAAATTCATCAATGGAATGCCAGAACGTGTGTCACCTTTAAATAATTCAAGGGGGAAAGCAACACCATTTTAAATACGTATAGTAATTCAGAAAATATGTTATTTACTAACTTTTATTGTCATTATTATCATTATTATCTTTTATTATATTATTATCTTTTCGCATAATGCCCGTGACCCTTAATCACAAACATCACAGATTACTAACCTAACTTAACCTATACCTAACCTTCACGAAAGTATTAAGGGGTCACAGGCATTAGGCGAAATGCCTAAAACTTTTAGATATTACGTGAAATGACTGCTTTTACACATTGATTGTAACAAACAATAAAGTGTCACGAAGTCGCTCGCATTTTCTCAGTTCGCAACTGGTTATGAAGCCTTTTAGTCCCGACTTCGGCGCTCTACTGCAGTGGTTCCCAAACTGTGATAAGCATATCACTGGTCGTACGCGAGCTACTGTTTAGTGGCACGTTAATATATTAAAAATTAAATCTTGGTGAATCATAAAATAAAAACTAAGATAAATTTAGAGTTTGTAAAAAATAACATCTATGTTATGTCATTGTCCCATATCCCCCAAGTAAGTGAGGGATAGGAAACAAGCCTGGGCTACCTTAGTCCGAGTCAATGAAAGGGGAGTGGCCGGCCCGCCGCTTCGTCGTGACGTAAAGCAGAAGAGACAACCGCCCAGTTCTAGGCAGCACTGGGGTTTGAACCCACGACATAGCGAAGTCTCACTGAGCACTGATGGGAGGCGCCATAACCGATCGAGCCACGAGGCGCTCAATTTAGAGTTTGTAGCTTGGAAAAATAAAAATTAGTCTATAATATAGATCAGTGTTTCTCAGCCTGCGGTTCGCGGAGCTCTTTTAGGTGGTACACCATTAGTGTTGTGAATACACAGCTTGCTAAATAATAACTTTCATAATAAATGAAATGAAATGAAAAGGTTTATTGGCAGACTATAGTCCATATGACAAATATTATTAATACAATGACAGTTCATATACTAAGGATAGAAATATATACAATTGATTAGAAATAATACTGCACTGTCGAAGTTAAGTGGAGCTACAGACACGTTTTCGTACCAAGAAATCCATAGCTTAGAGGATAAATGGCAGGACTCATGGATAGCTTGGATGATCGGGTTGGTTGATTTTTTAATTCTTTGCATTAGACTGTGTTGAGCACGTCTTGTTACCTCCGGGAAGCTCGGGACATTGCGGGTAGCAAACATTTGCAAAGCTGAGCATCTCGGGGGTAATTTATGTAAGAGTCTAAAAGACTTGTTGTACAGCAAATTTAGGGTTCTGCCAGAACCTTTTTTATAATTCACCCAGAGTTGCTGTCCGTATATATTACTGCAGAAAGTACGAAAGAGTGTGTCTTTAGCTTCACTTGTACAGAATCGAAAGTTCCTTATGGTCATATTCGCTTTAGCACACAGGCTTCGAGATTGTTTTCTTATATCCGAGTCATCACTCAAGGAGCTGGTATAGTTTGACCCAAATACTTAAACTCTTGTACTTCCTCAATTACCTCACCATTCATTTTAAACCTTATATCAGCTGGCTGATTACAGCTTTTAGGATGAAATTGCATAACCTTAGTTTTGTAACATTAAAAAGAATATCATGTTTCTGCGAATACACTTCGCAGACATTTAGTAGCTGATCCAGACCTTTAACAGAAGGACTTATTAACACCATATCATCGGCATAAACTAAGTTATTTATCCTTGCGTTATCTATACAACATCCCACTGTTGCCTCATTAAGTGAAGCAATTAATCCGTCAATAACTGTTAAAGGTGATATTAGTAGTCCCCTCCCTACAGTTTTGGTTAGGTGGTACCACCTTCCTTTACTTAGTGATGCTATTTAGAAAAACGTGGTAACAAAAAGTTGTACAGTCCCCTGTAACAGTTCCGATTCACTCTCTCCGAGATGTGGTAGCAACGCAGGCACTCTTTCTCTCCCACTCTCACTCCTCCTCTCTCCTCTCGCTATCCCCTCTCTCGTCCTCCCCACCAAAAATGACGATATTACAAGATCAGACCGTCTGCATGGAATCGCACAATAGCTGAAATTAATCATCATAACGTAGAGGAATACAACACTTATTTGTAAGTGTTAATATAGAATCACGATATGAAAAAAAAGTATTGCATCACGACTGATCCCAAATTTGAAGGACACTGTAATTCCGCGTGTCAGATTACGATTCGAATAGCATCTAATTTTAAACTGTGATTTGAACCGCGACGAAATACAGGGTCTTTATAAGAGATCTGAATGATTTCATTTTTATTAATGTGATAACCCAATAACATAAAAAGAAAACAATTTGCCCATGTGACTCCGCATAGCTAAAAGTTTTACAAACATGTTTAATAAACTTCAATATGTGCGCCATTGGTTGACAACCTTGGTCTTGAACAGAAAAAACTTTATTAGTTGCTCTATCACTTACACATGCTTCATGCCTTATATCTTATTGAGTATGAAAAATAATAACGAATCAAATCGTTCAGATCTTTTATGAACGCCCTGTATATTAAATAATATATATATATTATATATATATGTGTGTGTGTGTGTGTGTAAAAATGAATAATTCTAATATTCATTTTTGCATATAAAGTCCAAACTCGCGTGACACTCTAACTATATATAAAATACAAGTTTGGAAAAAAATTTCAATTTTCTTTCTATTTTATTTTTGCTAAATTACTGATGAATTATTTCTTTTTTAAATTACCTGATCATTTTTTAGACTAAGCTTAATCATGTAATCGTGTTAAATTCTGCATTGTTCATTTTTTTTTAAATACATTCTCTCTTAGTTGCAAAAGGTGAAGTCATAACTTGCCAAAACTCCAAATTAACACTTAATTTTAAATTTCAAGCATTTAATTTTGGCTCATATGCATGTTTAATTTTAATCCATAATAAAATACATATTTCACTTTCCATTTTTAGTTAACTCTGCAAATCATGTCAACATCAGATCTGTCATATGCTGTTTGAAGAAAAATATGACTTCATCTTCAAATATCTTGCTTATCTGCCATTTGCTGTTACAGCCAACATTTACCTTTATCTTCAAATATTTTGGAAAAAGATTCTGCCTATTGAGAATAAAAAACAAAACAGGTCAACATTAAATAATAATGATGTCACCAAATTATTAGTATATAAACTCTTGTAATTTTTCAAATTATCATTCTGATTTTCTGATGTGGCCTAGAGGCTGAAGCATTCATTACCTGTAATGTTTAGAAGCAGTAAATTCAGTCAGAGGAGCTCTTTGTCTTCTCCTTTGAGCCCTTCTTTCTCCACAAACTTAGTTTCAAAATAGACTAAATAATTTCCCGATACGCTACAAGAAGAATCGGAGAACCGTCAGATAATTTAGTAAGTTTTCACAGAGTCCTCCGATCCACTACAAGAAGAAATCGGAATGTAGTATAAAGGAAAATACTGCGATTCACTACACGGTACAAGCTACCCGAGAGTGAGAAAATCCGTTGCTGCCACCTAACCAGAACTCCCGTCAACCTCGAACTAACCAAGGCCATAGACAGAGGGTTAACCTATATATTACAGGATAACTGCCCTGTTCATACTGCCAGGATCATCAGATGGTGGTTTCAGGAACAACGAGATGTCGAGCCGCTGAACTGCCCCACCAAGGGGTGTGACCTAAACCCCATTGAAAATGTGTGGGCAAATGTGGTTAACGCTTGGGATTATGGGCAGGAACGGACATCTCGGCACCTGCTGGAACCACCATGGCAGAATGGAACTTTTCCGCGAACCACAAGTCATCTACAATCACGTGGCATCTGTTCCAAATAAGCTAAGCGAAGTCATTAATAATATGGAGGATGGACCAAATATTGAGTAATTGTGTATAATAATGTTATGGTTGTGATGCATTAAATATATATTATTTACTTGAACAACTGTCAGTTTCTTATAATTTGAACATTATGTTTTGTATGTTTCTTAAAAAAATCCCTAAATTTACTTGATTCATGTTTATTTTTGTAATAACAAATTTAACTATGTTTCATTATCTCTCCATGAATAGACCTTTTTCTGGATAATCATTTGTTGATGATGCATGGACTTTAAACAGAAATGTTATTGCCTGGAGGAAAAGACGATGCTACAACTACAACTTATCTTACACTTTAACTATAACATGGCACCCGGGGCGGATCCTTCCTTTGGCACCCCCATAAATAATTTTAAAATTTAAACAGAAAAATATATTATATTTGCAAGTAGATTTTTAAACAGTACAGTACTGTCATAAGCAAATTGGAAATAAGAAAAATGCAGGACATTAAAAAAGTCCTCTTTGTGACCACGAAAAGGAAGATTCTGGTGAGTCAAAAACAAGATTACGTCCAAGAGGAGATGTAAAATATCCCTCCATTTCTTTCTCTCCTTGTCCATTGTTGCTTGATGAACGTGATCAATGGTTTTTTGAAGCTTCAACCCTGCTCCCAAGGTCTTCCATTTCTCCAGGCATGAGAGATGCTGCTCAGAAGCTTCATGGTCAGACACATTTGGGTTTAGCTTCCACCATGCTTGAAACCCAGTGACAAAGCTGGATGTTCCAATTTCTTTGCCATCAAGAGCAAACAGTCTGCAGCAAAAACAAAACAAACTTTCTTTTGATGGAGAGTAAACCATCCATGTTCTCAAAACTTTCTCGCCATTTGGCAGAGCCTTATAGAACCATGCAGTGGTCAGCTGTCGACTCTTCTCTTTGGATTTCTCTCCTTGTCTTTGAACTGCACTGAAAGATCCATCCCTATTTTGGAAGGGTTCACTTCCCCTCTTAATAAGATTAACTCTCAAGTCATTTGGAACCGGGATTAGCCAAGCAGCGACATCAGAATAAATTGAAAATCTATCCGTCTCCTTTTCTTCATCAGAGTTTTCCTCCTGTTGGTGTGGACTTCTGCTGGCGTCTCCTTCCTCTTCATCAGTTTCACTGCTTTTAGAAGATGAATTGCCATCCTCCAATCCTTGCTCTCTCTCATTTGAATCCTCTTGTGAAGATGCTTCTTGTATTTGCCCTTCAGATTCACCAGGCTGAATATCTTCAGGACTTTCTCCTATTGCACTTGATGTTGAAGGCGTCACATACTTCAAAACTGATCCGGACATTGCCTGAGCCACCTCTTCTCTTGCTTTCTTCATTTTTCTTTGTTGGAATCCACTGGGTCGATTTCGCTTCATAGTGGATGTTTTCTGCAAAATTTTAAAATCAAAAGGTATAAAGCATGAACATGCATAACAAGCATGAACTATTATGACTTGAAATACATTAACTGAACAAATTGTCTGTGATTATTATTATTATTATTATTTTTGGGGGGTGGGGGGAGGGGGGTTAAGTGCAAACACGACTCCTAAAAAAGCAGAAAACTATGAGCATTACTCACAAATAACTACACCACTGACAAAATGAAAATTAACAGTATATCCAGTAAATAAAGCTTCAAACAAGTGGTTCTCAAACTTTTTCCAACCAGATACCCATTGAGTTATCAGATTATCAACCCAGACAAGCAGAGACAATTAATTATCAATGCCAATGCATTGATTCTATAGCATCACGACGATGCATTTATTATAACATCACGACGATGCATTTACGGGTATTATAACATCATGACGATGCATTTATAAACACTTAAACATCACTATGATACCACATTGTCAAAAACTACTGGACACTGGTATAAGTACCATGATATTGTTATAAACACCAGCACTTTATGCTTTATCATAATTATTTAATGAAACATACCTCATGTATGTGGAGTCACAGTGTCAAGTAACAAGACTTGGAATGTCAGTTGCAGCCAGCTGGCTATGCTCAACAAACTGATGACTAAAACGTCAACAAACGTTCGCCTTTCGATGTAATTTTTATTAAATATTTAATTTTTCGTTTGTAAATTTTGTATTGCCAATAAAAATAAAAATTTATTTTATAGTGGAAATTAACATTAAGCTGTTGTAATAGTTTGAACATTTAAAATTTTTTTTCTTACTTTGGCGAATTTTTCATTTGGTTTGAAAACTTGTACTGGTATTTCAACTCTTCCGATGGCACCCCCCTCCTGGCTGTCACCCGGGGCGGACCGCCCCCCTCTCACCCCCCTTAGTACGCCACTGACATGGCCACATCAAAATCCTATGACTGAAAGTTTTTAAAGTATCCCACGTTTGTGAAATAACCTAACTACTCTATTCCCTAAATTTAGGAATAGTGCATAAATAAAATACATAGTCGTCCTACCATTTTCACCAATACTACAGTGAACAATATATTTATTCTGTCATTGGTTTTCAAAAAATAAGAGTATTACTATGACAACACCTGAGAGGGAGAGGAGGAGAGGGAGGGAGTGATGGTGGAGAGCTGGGGTTTAAGATGGACAGCGTTGTTTTCGCATTTCGGGGAGGATGGAGCGGAACTACTGCAGGAAACTGTACAATGTACATGGACCTAAAGAGGTTGAGAACCACTGATGTAGACAAAAAAAAATTAATAATGAGCGTGGTTATACAGTACGTTTTCTGTTTAGTTGAAGGCCGTACGGAAGAAAATAAACTTAGGAATCTTTGATCTACATACTAGAATCTCTCAAGCGACTGTTTTTCAAATACGAACAATGAGAACCAAATAATTACTGTATCATTCGTGTTGGATGCTAATGTTTTGGGGTTGAAACTCTTGACCTTGTGGGAAATATATTTATTAATGGAACCACATCATAAATTTTCAAAACGTCCCCTATTCACTTCAAAGCACGTTAATGTCATTGGTTAATATAATTTTTATTGGGAAGAGACTTTTGAAACATATCGTATAATAGACAAAACCCAATGCTGAACTTAATTACTTTTTATGTTTCGGTAGATCAGATAAATAAGTTTTGTTTCATTTGTAACAAGTGAGTATATAAAAGAACCAGAATAAGAAAACATGAGTATGATGTAACGATATTTTATAGCAGCATGCCCAAGCTGATTTCAAATGATGAGCGGATATAAGTAGTAAGTCATCTGCTTAACTTAACCTAACCAAACTTAACCTAACCTTATCATACCTCACTTCATTTACTTGTGGCCGTGCAGGTTATTCCTCTGTCTGTCAGGATCATGATCAGTTGGATTGTTTTGATATAGGGTATCAAACCCAGTGTAAATCAGCTGAGTTATGATTACTTTTGTTTACAAAGTATTTAAGACCATTTTCTAGCCTAGGCCCTATGGATATTAGACTACCAGGTAACCATGCAGCAAAATTATTTACCAGACATGCAACATTCAAAGGAAGGGATTGTATGCAAATATGGATTTATTTTGTGATCTGAGTTTGATTAAGTAAATTTGGTTTTTAAAAAACAAATTTAATTAATGTCATTTCGTGCCTGACACTGTTACAGGCCTGAGGCTTATGTAGGCTTTAGGCGTAAGTCGTATAGCCTACTTCGTAGACTCAATATGTAACCTGTACGTAGCCTTGCCAATAATTATGTCAATTTTCATAAGTTCATTTAAGATAGCCCCAAATTATTCTAATCTGGCATTTGTGAGGTTATAATGAAGCCAGAATCAGTCACGAGGCATTTTATTGCTTATAATATTTTTGATGAGGCAAAATATGAGTAATAAGTAGTAAATATTATGAGCTTTCATTAATAATTTTTAGCGTAACAGGTGAACTAACCTAGTTATCTTAAAGTTTTATCTTAGAATTGTAATAACCTTAATCTCGCTTATATTTCATTTACTTATGAAGTAATAGTTTACCTTAAACTCTTTAGGGTAGAATAATTGAGTTTTAGTTCTGTTTTTTATTACAAACGTGAGTAAAGACGTATTTTCGCGGTTTTGCGGTCAGAAAATGAACATCCTTTTTAGAATGAGCGTTTTGATGCTCCAATCATGACTGCTTTGATACGGTATCATTGACAAAGAGATGAAGCTTGATCGCGATCATATCATTCTTCATTGGGAGGTTTTTTTTTTATTGGGGTTGTTTAACCTCCTTCGCAATATCTAAGGTCATATCACGAAGGGGACCTACAGCTTTACGTGGGATCCGGGTCGCAACATAACCTGGGCGCGGATCATTGGGAGGTATCATTGACGAATAGATGACTACTGAGGTTGGGACAGGATCCAGCACCTGCTATGGTTTCAGTTACTGGGCGCAAGCAGTGAGGACGTGGCTAAGTTCAGAGTGCGAACATGAAATATGCCCCATATCTACCGTTCAGTGAACGAAGGATGGGCATAATATCCGCGACTTTCGAAAGTCGAAGTGAATTATTTTTTAACATTTTCGACCGCCCGCGTCGTTACCATAAACTTAAAAAAAAAACCAAAAAAAACCGCTTAATCTAAAAGCTGCCATCCTAATTCTTGCTTAGTTGGAAAGTTTTTGTAAATTGTTTTGTGTGTGCAATTTTCTGAAAATTAAAAATAGTCTTTTCTGCGATTTTAATCAAATTTACTAGTGTTTATTTTTGCCAATTCTGTAGCGCGGGTTTAGGGATATCAGGTTATGTATTGCGTATATTGAGTTTTCTTTTATATTAATTTAATTAATGTACAGTTTTGGAAAAAAGTTCGCCTGGAAACAATTTCTGAAAGGCATAAAAAATTACTAATTGGTAATATGCTGTTTCTCTTTGAATATTTTATTCTTTTTGGTGATACCAATAAAAGCTCAAGAACAAATCCCAGTCATTAATGATAAGCAAGTTTTTGATTTTTAGAAATTTTATTTGTAGGCCAACTTTTTCTGAAATTCCACGTTTCGGTTGGTGAGCCTGCCTTCACGGCCTTCTATTCCTGTGTATATTTCGAGCGTATGTTATTTCGTAGACTGTTATTTCAGTTCATAGACAAGTGTCCTCCTGCCAGTTATGTGAGGCTCAGTTAGGCTAGGTTAGGTTAAGTTATGTTAATATGCTTGTCGAGAAAGTACCCCATCGACGAAATTGATATTGTCTGTATATTTTATACTGTTTCAGCTCATTATGAGATCTATAACGTAAAATCATTAGTAATTAAAAATATGCAAATATTAATCATTGGTTGGTGTGAAAATACTGGGAAAATAATATTTTAAGAACTTTGTAAACTGGTAAACAACTGCAGTGATATGTAATAATAACAGTGTTTGGGTTGTTTAACTTCTTTCGTAACTTCTATAAAGACCATGTGACGGAGGGGACCTATAACTTTGTCTGGGTTCCGAACCACTACCCCACCAAGAAAGACCCAAAGAAGCGCCTTAATCATTTAATCTGGAGTCCACGTCGAGACTCGAAACTGGGACCTTCAGACTAACAACCCGGCACTTAACCTCCTAACCAATGGTCGCTACATAATCTGGACGCAGAGGACGGGCTCCCATCCAACTACTCTCCAAATCCAATGTCGCTTAACTTCGCTGATCGACGGGAAACGGTGTTACTACATTAACTACGACGTAGCCCAATTTGAAGAGAGGTCAGGAGAAATGGGTAACTGTTTACAGTGCAGAAGAAGAGGCGGAGTTGATCTTTTTACTTGAATGGCCTCTCGCCATTGGACCTCTTTTTGTAGTCATCTAAATTCGGTCGATTATAACTTTCCACGAACGGACCACTAAAGAATTAGTACAGAACATATGAAATGTGTGCCAATGTCTTTATCTATGGAAATGCACCCAATGTCCGTAGTAGCTTACGCCACACTATTAACGTGTGTAAATATCTTCGTGGGCTTCGTTTTGAACATTTACTGATGTGATTATTTCACACGATGCCGTACGTTTGGTGCACACTGTAACTCTAAAATAAATTCAGCAGTTTTTAGTTTAAATTGTATTTAACTTTAATATTATATTCCATATATTATACTCAATAATTAAATAATTATTGTTGAGGTTTATTAAATTGATTTATTAAAAATATAATTACTTTGAACGCTTTCCTGTATATAAAAATGCGTATGCAGCCGTAGGACTCATTGTGTGATAGCAATTATGAAAGGGATATATTAAAAAAAGATTTAATGTTGAGAGTCCACCGCTGACAGGGTTGCTTTTAAGGAGAGCAAGGGGGCATTTTCCCTAGGCCTCACGTTCAACACGGGCCGCATAATGAGGCTCATGTTGACCAAAAAGTCTCGACAAAATGAGGGGCTCTCATTTTGTCAAGACTTCTTTTCTCTTCTTGTTTTTTGCAAGGAAGGCTTTGATGTCACTGGAACAAAATCTACTGAAGAAAAATTTCCTTTCGAAGAATATAACTCATTTTGCCTCTAAGAAAACCAGAAGGAAAGGGTTTTAATTGTATTCATGTCGTACATTTTTGTAGTTGTTTTACAATTGTTTATTTGTGTTGTGAAGGTGGGTGGTGGAGGGCCTCGGCCTCAGAAATATTAAAAGCGTCCTTATACACAGTATTTCATAAGTCAGTGTAGGATTTCATTCAATTACTGTATTTAATCCAATAGTCGTCTTAAGAAACACCATATATAATATATATATATATATATATATATATATACATATATATATATATATATATATATATATATATATATATATATATATATATATATATATATATTCTCTTCTGTTACTGGGAACTTTGATATTAGTTTAAGCCCTCTGAATTAATAACTGTCATGGTCCCATCTAGCTGACGATTTGGTCTTCCTTGATAGTATTAGTAATCTGTTATCACGTCCACAAACAAATTCGAGGGTCGTTATTTAATTGTTTCTCTTCACCGTTCACTAATTTCCTATTTACAAATGATGAAGATAAAAAGCGAGTTTGGTCGAAATGTGGAAGTTTATTTTAATGATTGTTTTGTCTATATAAAATTCTTCATTTATAGAAACTTCTTAAATAAGACAGGTTATACTTGTATGTGATTTCTTATATTGCAGTTCCAAAACAAAAATAGTTTCTCGCAAACTTCGCTAAAAGGAAACTTAGTGAAATAAAAATGAGTAACAGCACGCAATGAGTTGCGATAATTATAAGTTTACAAATGAAGAAAAATTTGAACAACACGGAGAAAATGTGAAATTTTTTTTTCGACCCCCAATAAATCTCCACGCCCCCCTAAAAAAAAAAGGCCGCGAATTTAAACTGCCCGCGATGGAGTTAATAGTTTCGGAACAAATGATAGTTTAGAATTGGTTACTTCCGGTGAGGTTAAAGCAATGATTTGTTCAACTATTAAAAGGGTTGGACTTATTTCGACAAATCGGAGCAGAGCTAAGTTTGTCATTAATGTTATTTTCTTTTTAATCAGTTAATACGCTCCTCATCAAAGACAATTCTGATAAATTTGACCAAGAATTACGTTTTGTGAGGTATAAATTGCTGAAATTAAACTACAAAATTAACAAAATTAAATTCGTTTAATTTTTTAAACCGATAAACTTTTCAAATACATTTAAAATTAATGTTAATATAAAATTGACATAAAATTAATATAAAAAAAAATAGTTCCAAATGTAAAGCTATTTGTTGATGACAAAATTTTCATTTTTACTTTAGATTACACACACACACACACACACACACACACACACACACACACATATATAATATAATATATATATAATATATATATATATAATATATATATATATATATATATATATATATATATATTATATAAAATGTAAAAACATTACTTTTTTTTAATCAATTTAAATGGCATCTTTTCAAGTTATAAATTATGATGAAGACATTTGGATTAAAACCTAATATAGGAAATGGTTTTATTGAATATAAAAGTTATATACTGTACATATACTATAATAAAATGAATATATTAACTTCAAATCATTAGCAATTATTTAATGAAGGAATAAAAGCAATTGTCAATACGCTTCGCCGATGTATGCAAACAATTTACTTCTTAGGTAAACCACATAAGTAGGATTAAGTTGATAAACATAAGATAAACAAAACAGCCTTAATGTTCCATTATACGGTTGTTTGATGTTGTTGGTAATTTAGAAAACTTTGATGTTCGTCGTCTTTTTACTGACTTGGACTTTTTTTAGGTAAACCACACAAATGGGATATACAAATTCTCCGAATTTATTTCTTGCGACATTGTAGATTTATGTCAGTTTTCATAATTCAGTGGATAACACCGTTTTCCTACAAGCGAAATGAAGACACTTAGGTCAAGGGTTTGACTCCCGATACTCTACATACTTTGTGGTCGTCATACGTTTATATTTTAATTGCTCGCGCTACCAGAGCGAGAGGAAGCGCAAACAGACTTCCACACTTTTGCACTGACTAGCACTTAACCATTTACGAGGAGTACATGTTTTTTTAAAACAAAAAGTATAGGTTTTATTTATTAGTAACTAGTCACTGAAATGACACAGTTTGGGATCTTTTTCCGACAACTAAACGACACCTATAAAAACATGTAGATTGTAGAAGCATTTATAGAAACGTTGGATCACCTGAAGATCAGGGCCCCCAGCCTTCTTTAGTTAGCCGGATCACTTGAAGATCAGGGACCCCAGTCTTCTTTAGTTAGCCTTATAAGGCTAACTAACGAAAATATCACGAATTAACCTAACTAATCGTCAAAGGCATACAGTTGACCTAACAATTGATTAGGTTAAGTCGTGACATTTTCGTTAGTTGGCCTTATAAGTTATAAGGCTAACTAACGAAGGCTGGGGGTTCTGATCTTCAGGTGATCCGAAACGTTGAGTTGTAGTACAATTTATAGTATGATATTATTTCCGTTGGAAGTGTATAAGTCCCGTTAGACGTGAAATGGTTATACAGATCCTACCGTACTGCTGGTCCAGTTAATAGTTCAGTAATTTGTCTAATTTTATCCTATTGTCATGTCTGTGATACTCCTGTTGATCAGTGCAATGATTTTAAAGTTTTGAAGTCTTCAAACAGTTATAATTTGAGGATTTTAGAATCTACATTTATCGAGTGAAGCCACCTCTAAATGGTGATGTTTCTGCTTGTCCTTTAAATGTTTTAAATTAATATTTGTGGATAGTGGCATATCTTTGTAATTTTAGTTTATTTTCTTGTAATTTTAAGTAATTTCATATTTAATCTAGATTTCCTGCAAAAACAGGGACTGAGATCCTTGGAACATACGGTTTCGGAAGGAAAAAAAATTAGCCGAGAAACCTAAGATTCTAAAAATCATAGTTACTAATCACTAAATCAGTGGTCGGCGAACAGGGGTAAATTACCCCAAATGGGGTACATTTAAAAATTTTTGGGGTAATGCGTGCGGTATGAGAGACACCATATGCAACAATTTTAAGAGCAGTTGGCTTGATTTTGTTTACTTTGAAGTCTGGGGGTAATTTCATTTTACTGAAATAGATTTTTGGGTAATACCCAAAAAAGTTCCCCGACCCATGCACTAAATATTGAGTTTTGTTTTTAAAATTTTATTAGTGTCACCAAAAAGAATAAAATATCCAAAGAAAAACAGAAAATTACCAATCACTAATTTGTTTATGCTTTTCAGGGATCACCTGAGATCAGGGCACCCAGCCTTCTTTAGTTAGCTTTATAAGGCTAACTAACAAAAATATCACGACCTAACCTAACCAATCGTTAGGTCAACTGTACGCCCATGACGATTTGTTAGGTTAGGTCGTGATATTTTCGTTAGTTAGCCTTATAAAGCTAACTAAAGAAGGCTGGGGACCCTGACCTTCAGGTGATCCCTTTTCAGAGTTTCAGAGTGTTTTTAGGCGAGTTTTTATCTGAAATTGCATGTAGTGGGGTTGGTCTTTATATATATATATATATATATATATATAGGAGCGTAGCCAGAATTTTTTTTCGGGAGGGGCTAATATATATATATATATATAATGCAAACCCACGAGGGAAAAAAAGTGATTCCAACGCCTTTCGTGTATTCAGAAATACACCTCGTCAGGGAATGAAGGGAGAAGGCGAGACCTGACGAGGTGTACTTCTGAATACACGAAAGGCTTTGGAATCATTTTTCTTTTTCCTTGTGGATTTGCATCATTCATTTATTTCACGTCATATATAATATATATATATATATATATTAAAAGTGTGTAAATGAATAAAAACACATTCATAACACTGGTCTACAAAAAAAAAATTCTGCTTCTCCCAATTTAATGGGTGATCTAAACTAATTTTGGAGTGCTGAATCTGAAAATCACATTAGTTTTTCTCTATCGGGTCAGGTTATCTAGATAGCTGTAACCCTTATTTAGACGTTCACAGGCAGAATACACTCAAAACTTGAAAGTTCAGTATCACAGAGAGAGAAAATTTTTGAAAATCTACTTACAAATCTACTTTTATTTGTATTTGTAGTAAAACAGAACAGAACAGAGCAACAAAAAAGGATACGTACACATGCATTATTACATATTAACTGCTACATATAGTTCACTTTCTTAGAAGTGAGTTTTCTTGGATTTGCGTCTATACTCAGTAGAGCCTTCCCGTTTTAGCATCCAGCAAAAGTCACCAAGCATGCAAGGGTCCTATCGTCCTTGGTAGTTTTTTTCCATCATTGCAATGTCCTGATGAAACCGCTCTCCGTGTTATCTCCAAGGTTATCTGGAAAGAAGTCCAGATGGCTGTACAAAAAATGGATCTTCAGAGACATTCTAGCCCCAAGTTGTTGATATGCATCCAGCAGCTCGGTGACCATTGCTTCATAGTGAGGGGACTTTGTTGAGCCTAAGAAGTTGTCACAAAGATTCTTAAAAGAATTCCAGGCTCTTAGTTCCTTTGCATTGAGAGTGCTCAAAAACTGTTCATCCTTTAAAAGCACTTTTATTTGGGGACCAATAAAAACACCTTCTTTCATCTTCGCATCACTAACGCTAGTAAATTTTGAATGCAAATATTTGAATGCAGCTTCTTCTGTGTCAAGCGCTTTGACAAAGTTATTTATCAATCCTAGTTTGATATGCAGAGGGGGCAA
Source organism: Bathynomus jamesi (assembly GCA_023014485.1). Taxonomy (NCBI): domain Eukaryota; kingdom Metazoa; phylum Arthropoda; class Malacostraca; order Isopoda; family Cirolanidae; genus Bathynomus; species Bathynomus jamesi. The sequence continues at coordinate 89,596 of JAJOZX010010932.1, forward strand.
AATAATCCTTTCTTGATCAACTAATGGTTCATACTTCATACTGTGTTGTCCTGGCACAAAGGCTTTACGTGGTGGCCAGTCCTTCTTTACATAATGCTGCTGTGTTGCTCTACTGTCCCATAAACACAGAAAGCACATATACTTGGTAAAGCCACCCTGCATTCCCCGGAGAAGTCCTACCACTTTTAAGTCTCCACAAATCTTCCACTTATATTGATCATACTTGACTGCATTCAGAAGTATTACCATGTTCTCATATGACTCCTTGAGATGAACTGAGTGTCCAATTGGAATGTTTTGGTGAACGTTCCCATTGTGTAACAAAACAGCTTTAAGACTCCGCTTACTAGAGTCAATGAACAGACGACACTCGTCTGGAACATGTTCTATTTTAAAATACGAGAATAAACTTTCCAAATCTGAGCAGTAACATAGCTGATTCAGTGATTTACAGTTTGAAAGTAGCACGATATGTCGGAGCTTCTCTTGCGAAAAGAAGTAATGCGCACATCACCCTGAACTACGCTCCACTCCTTAAGTCTCGAAGCTAAAAGTTCAGCCTTGCCCTTTGAAAGATATAAGTCCCTAACCAAGTCATTCAAGTCTTGCTGAGTTATGAAATGTTCAGAAGAAGATTCTGGACAGTACTCTGTATCAGAAGATTCATTTGCTTGTTCTGACAATGCTTCCTCTTCAGATGATGTTGGCAGAAGATTCTTATCTGCTGGTGGTGTTGGAATCGGAAGCTCATCACTATGAGGAACAGGATTGATGGCAGAGGCTACCACAGGATAGTCAATTTTATTCCTAGTTTTTGATGTAAGGCCAGCTACTTTGCTCTGACAGAAATAGCAATCGTCAACATGGTTCTTTTGCTCACGCCAAACCAGAGGTACTGCGAATCCCATACCTTTCCTTCTACCATTGAACCAGTCACGTAAATTCATAGCACAGTTACTACAGCAAACATGTTGACTTATTTCTTGGTAGGCTCAACAATTTAGTCTCATCTATTAAGTTCACAGTTGAAAAAGAAAATGATGGAAGCCTATCTTTTCTGGATCTAAAAATTTGGAGATGCTCTAATCAGTTCAAATTTGAAGTCTATCGCAAGCCTACTAATAATAACTCTTACGTGCATTTTTATTCTGACCATCATCCCTCGATTAAATGCTCTATTTTCTCTGCTGTTTCTTAGAGCATTGAGAGTTGTCAGTCCTGAATTTTCAGATTCCGAGTTATGCAATATCATAAATATTGGTACTAAATTACGTGGCCGGACAGATGACCGACGGACATTTGGCCGATGGACATTTCACCGACGGACATTTGACCGAACGGACATTGAGCCGACGGCTGTTTCGCCGAACGGACGATTCGCCGAATGGACTGTCATTAATAAAAAAAAACAAATATAATTTAAATACGAAAATTAGTTGTTAACTTTATAATTTAAGTCTTGCGTTTGTGCCTTTATAGTTTAAGCTATTCTGAAACGTTTGTTCGTTTGTTGCCTTTCTTAAATCTTAGTAATTTATGTCTTAGGTTTTCGCACTTAAAATTGCAGTCATCCTGAAACTTTTACATTGTTCACTGTTCAGTAACCCACAATGCCTCTTCAATTTATTGATTCAGAGAAAGGCCAGAAAAAGTTAGTACACCCTTGACGATTGATTAGGTTAAGTCATGATATTTTCGTTAGTTTACTGTTAAAACATACGAAAATATCACGACTTAACCTAACCAATCGTCATTTTTTTAAATAATATTAGTAATAGTTTCTCTAGACAAATTGTATCTGTAGACAAATTATTGTAGTTAAATTGTATCTGTAGACTAGTTGTTGTAGATAAATTGTTATAGACAAATTGTTGTAGATGAATTGTATCTTTAGACAAATTGTTGTAGACAAATTCGCCGGACACCGTCAAAGTGAATTCCATAATCTAAAACGAGTTTTAAATTATACAATATACACCGAGAAAGATATATATATATATATAAACATTTTATATAGTATTATCGATATAAATTTATTTAAAAAAGGTATCTATGTTTTTACGTCAAGCGTCTATAACTGTCAATTTAACATAATTTAATATTTTAACAAAATAATTCAATAACATTTAATAATAACCTTTAATAACATGTGTGTGTATTTTGTCATAGAAATACTGGTGCTACTGTAGTATGCGGTCTACCTACGATGGTTAGGTAATAATGATATTTTCGTTAAAACTAACGAAAATATCATGATAAACCTAACCAATCGTCAAGGGCGATTGACAATGGGATGTAAAAAAACAATTAGTAAACAAGATAAGAAGCTAATTAAAAAAAGGTAGACCGCCGAATCGTAGGTAGACCGCATACTACAGTAGCACCGAAATACTAATGACAGTCCATTCGGCGAAACGTCCGTCGGCAAAATGTCTGTCGGCGAATCGACCGGGTACCCTAAATTATGTTATCCTATTTAATTTTTAGATAACTGTCTTAGGAAAGCCAAGAATAGATATTATAATAATATAACTGTAAATGAATTTGAGCGTAAAAATATCCTTAGCCTACCTTACCATGTTAATTTTCAATATCTCCCGACTTTACTTAAAGCAATTGGCATCAATGTAGTCTTTAAGTATAATAATACTGTTAAATCATGCCTAATAAAGAATAGCCCGGAAAATGTTGTTGGTTGTGTGTATTCGATTGGATGTACACAATGTAACGCAGTATATATAGGCCAAACGGGTAAAACGTTAGATATTAGGGTAAAACAGCGTAAATAATCGTGTAGAACAGCTAATAGTTCCAATGCTTTGTTTAACTATATGTATAGATGGAATCATAGCATCAAGTGGGATAGTTCTAAAGCGCTTTTTAAAAACAGAGATATAATAGAAAGAAATATTCTAGAGTGTGCATTTATTCATTTTAAAAACAATTTCAATAACAGTGCGGGAATGTATAAAATTGACAATATCCTGTTAAAATTCCTTCTGCCTCTCATTAACTCTTGTTAAGTATGTGCTAATTGCTTTGGTTTCCGCTACGTTGTATATATTTATGGGCATCTTGCCTTTTCTCTTCATTCCCTGACGAGGTGTAGCTCTGAATACACGAAAGGCCTTGGAATCGTTTTTCTTTTTCCTTGTGGGTTTGCAGCATTCATTCATTTCACGTGTTTAATTGTGAAATTCATCCCATATATATATATATATTATATATATATATATATATATATATATATATATATATTATATATATATATATACTGATGTGCAAAGTCTTGGACAGTTTACATTTTCCACTCTGCTGCATAACGAAACTAAAACCTTGTATTCAATCCAAATACACATTTAATGAAATGAAGATCAAATACAAATAACCCTATTTATACAGAATATACCATGATATATACTACAGTGCGACCTTTAATTCACATTGATCAGAATCTTCAAAATGTTGTGATCACAACCCTTGAAAGCAAACTACAAAAACAGCTAATAATAAGTAATGTACTGAAAATCATTATTTTCCTCTACATATCCATTAACCTGAAGGTTAATTTTTGTATTGCAAAATAAAGATTTACCAGCATCAAATGTTTGGTTTAAACAAAATGGCTAAAATTTCAGTTAAAGACCATAGAATTGTTTCTGTATTGTAACAGGGTGCATGTTGTGATTTTTGGATGATCCGTTGGGTGGTTGGTTGTATGGTATGTGATACGTGGCTGAATTCCGTGCGTGCTTGGACTTTTGAATTTTGGTTGCTTGAAAGCGGACGGCTGGTCTTGAACCGGAAATTTTGGTGATTAAAGCGTGTAAAATTTAAAATAAGAAAAAAATATTATCGAAGGTTTCCCTGTAAAGGAATTTTTGTATTAGGTTAGTCATTAATGCTGTACATGATTGTAAATCCTAAAATATTGTGTATATTGAGCTATTTTTAGATATCTTTTAGAGTGATACATAAATGTTTTCATATTAGATTTGGTTGGAGAGACAGCATACTGTAACAACAGTAACCTAAGAATTGTCCTCTGCAAAAGAGGTAGGCTGTATGTTATAAATTGGTTTCTATGTATATATAATGTATATATCTACTTAAGATTTTTATTATTGGAGAAATGATATTTATGTAAGTGGTGTTTTATTAGTTATTTTCTTCCGAATTTTTTAGGAGACGGAGTTGGGAGCCAGACCTCGCAACTTCTTGCAAGCTCTCTAAATAAACCCCTGTTTTTACAAGTGCCAGTTATTTAAATATTTAATATTGTAGGGTTTAGGTTAAGTTTAGGTTAAGTTTAGGTTAAGTTTAGGTTAGGGTAATGATGGCTTGTGTAGGCAGCCTGATTTACTTTGTATTTACTAATATATAGTTTTGTAATTTAATGTTTTACTGTTCCTGGCTGGGACGGCCTCGCGCTGTAAAGGGGACATATATGTGTTTGTGGAATCCTGGTCACGGTAACAGTATAAACAAGGAAAAAGTGAGTGAAATAGCTCGTATCACTATTTTCAAGGTGTGGTATCCGAAGCATTATTAACAAGTACGGAGAAATAATCTTCTCTAATTGACAAACCCAGGACTGGAAGACACAAAGAAACTGTCTAAAAAGGATGAGCAATACCTGAAGATATTATTTTTAAGGAAAAGAAAGAAAACGAGTGTTGAAGTGGTGGCAGAACTGGCAGAAGGCTCGGGTATCGTTGTCCGTCCGTCAACAGTACGAAGGTCATTTTTGAAATCAGAACTTAAAGGATGTGTTGCAGTAAGAAAACCTCTAATAAGAAAGGGGAACAAGGCTGAAAGCTAACATTTTCGCAAGAACACAGAAATTGGAGTATGGAACAATGGTCAAAGGTGCTCTGATTGACGAGTCAAAGTTTCAATTATCGGGATGTAATCGAAGACAATATACGAGACGACGAATAAGGATGTTATTAGACGAAAGCGCTTGAGCACCATTCTGTGTTTCCTTTCCTTCGTGGCTTTATTCATCATAAATATTTCTCGTTATTTTCGTGAAATAATTTTCATATATATATATATGTTACCGTTTATATTTTTGTTCATAATTTTTATTTTACTTAAAGCTTACTTCGTGTTCTCTGCAAAGATGCGCTGATAAAGATAAATTAATTAACAGCTTTCATCCGTTAAATGAAAAGATGAAATTCTTTACCGTCGAGACGAAGTTATTATTGAATTTAGAATCTCGATGGAAATTTTGTCAAAACATTATTTTTTTTTATCAAAGAATTAAAGTCGAGAGAAAAATGAATTTGAATTTAAACAACAAAATCCAATTTTCGCTCCCGTCCGCTGGGTCCTGGGTTGGGTTGAGTTGGTCGCTTATCTTCTCATTGTTCGGAGTAAAGATGACCCAAGGGACACACTCACCCCTACATTATGGGAAAATGAGCTTCCTGGCTGCGATGTTCTTTTGGCTAATATGTAGTTATGCGGCCACCAGTTATTTGACAAAGTTGAAAGCCATGGCCATTTCATACATGACACCAGTCAAGCTTATGCCCGGGTTAGGCGTACACTACACTGTAGGTTAGGTGGTAGTACAAGATTGGTTAGCAATTTGCCATATCAACTTTCGTCCAATCATGGACGTGAAATTGGAAGCGCCTTTATACAAGAAACTCTGTTAAGATGGTTTATAAAAAGTTCCAAATGTAACATTATTAATTTTATAAATAAAAATTTACACGAACGAAGACATTAATCAAATATTACTAAAAAATTAATATTAAAAGGTTAATAATTTGGATGGAAAAGAAGGGAATATTACACATTAAAAGACGAGAAAGTCTAAAATAAACTTTCTCTAAATGGTGTACACAAATATTCGATTTTCACTGTCTAAAAATTTCAAATGGTAGTCTTTGTAAATGTAGGATATATATATATAGGGTGTCCAGGAAGTCCCTGGCAATTCAACAAAGTATGCCCAAACATAGAATTGACAGGGACTCCCTGGACACTATATATAATATATATAATATATATATATATATATATATATATATATATATATATATATAGGGTGAACCAAATGTAGGTGGACAGTAAATGATAACGTTATTTTGAGAATACATATTTAATTTTTTTGTATACTATAATACAAAATAAAAATTTAAATAAATTTAGTTATAATATTTAATATAATATAACACAAACACCATAGTTATAATGAACAATAGTTATAATATAATATAACACAAACCGTATTCAACCTACTGTCCACCTACTTTTGGTTCACCGTGTATATATATATATATATATAGATATATAATATATATATATATATATATATATATATATTTATATATTTCTGAAATGTATTTTGGGTTCCTGTCCTTCTGGGTTGGTTTTTTGGGAGGTTATTCGTCTCCTTTAAATTCTATTCCGTTTGAGTATTCAAATACAGTGCTTTCCCGTGTTGAGTCTACAGATACATATACACATCAAGCATCTTTCTGATATGTTGGTATTATTCAGGGGCGGATTTAGGTTTCCTGGCACCAAGGGCCATGCTGATTTAGCCGCCCTTCGGACACTTACGGAGTTATCATTTAGCAATAAAATAGTTATATGATTTAAGGTTTTCAGTAAAACGCAGTCAAATGGTTTAGGCATTTACTCTCGCAAAATATATCTTAACATATAAGATATTTTTATATCAATCATAATATATATATTATGATAATATATATAATGTATTATATATACACACACACACACACACGAGTATGTATATATATGTGTGTATACACAACACACACACACACACACGAGTATCTATATATATGTATATATATGTGTGTGTATACACACACACGCACGAGTGTGTGTGTGTATATATATATATATATATATATATATATATATATATATATATATATATAAATAAAACAATTCCTTAAATGTGTGAACAGGAATGCATTTGTAGGTTATCTTTACGGTCTTTGTTTAGTTACGAAATCGACCGTTGTAGAATACTCAAAGCAGTTTCCGCCGAGATTGCTGAGCAGCGAAGGAATCAATAAGATATGTATAGCTAAGAGCTCTCGTGAGTTCCGATTCAATACTAAGGATAGCTGAAGAGTTGACACGATTTTCTGACATCACTGACCGTAGGTAGTTCTTTAGTCGTCGCAGTACAGAAAAAAATCTTTCGGCAGAAGAGTTGGAAGCCGGCGTACATCAGAAGATTCTGAGCGCAATACGAACATATGGGTAAACTACTTTTAATCCTTTTGCTTGGATCATCTCACTCGTCTCAAGAATGCTCGTAGGAGTTTTCTCCAAATTCAGAAGAAACCCACGGAAATGAAGACATCCATTAACAAATGCTTCCTCCAAGTCATCCTTGTAAAATTCCCAAAGCTTATTAGCATTGGCAGTTATATCTATCGGATTCAAGGTGGTGACTTTTGTAAAAAATGCAAACCGTGGATGGAGGTTTTCATACACATCTTTGCGACGGTTTAATTCCGACAATAATTATAATCTGTCAAGTACCACAAGATAAGTATTAATGAAGAAGTTCCTCCGTCCATCTAATTTTACCTCGCCTTGGCGAGTTTCGTCGACTCGAAGTTTTCTTTTCTTTTTTCTTTTCATTGTAACTTCGTATTCGCGGATAGATGATTTCTTAATTGCTGCTGCTTCATAAAAGTCGAAGTTGTGTCTGGCATCTTTTACATAGAATGTCAATGATGCATACAGTTCTGCTACGACACCAAGATCAATGTTAACTGCTTGGAGCTGTTTACTAGTAGCATTGAACCTTTCCAGAATGTCACCTTACATTAAAGAAAGAATTGTAGTTTCAAGGCGTTGCAGTTGATTGAGTTAGCCTGATGCTTCACTGCGTGTGCAAGGCTTTTCTGATTCATCTTCTTCAATGGACGTAAATGCCTCTAAACCTCTTCCCAGTCTTTATTGAGACTCCTACACGCTTCTTCACGGGCTGACCATTGAGTGTCTGATAAGCTCTGTAGCGTTACATTTTCAGATTTGGTAAAATGATTTTGTAGTATTTCCATCGGTGAATGGAGGCAGTGAAGAACACGTAAAGATTTTGGAGAAGTGCGAAAAAATCAATGGCTTCCTTACAGCAATATGCTGCACATGTCCAATCAAATTTAATGAGTGTGTAGAGGAGGGTACGTAAACTGCTACTGGGGACGCTTCTTTTATTCTGGCTTGCAAGCCAGAGTAAGTCCCTGACATGGAAGCGTTATCATACGACTGTCCTCTGCAGTTTGCAATGTCGAGATTATACATTTTTAATATGCTGGAAATGAGTTGAAAAGCTGCTCTGATTTGTGGCCTACGCTGGGAAGGAATGCCAAAAATCGCTCTACGAGATGCCCATCTTCTTTTACGTATCAGAATAACTGCAAGTTCATCGACATGTGATATGTCTGGTGTGGTGTCCACAATAATGGAATAGTACTTCGCACATTTCACTTCCTCAGTTATTTGTTTGGTAACTTTGTCAGCCATTACTTTGATGAATTGCTCACATGTAAACGAAGACAAGTATGAGGTATGACCTTTTCCTGGATTTTTGTATTTTGCAATATGTTCCGCCAGAAAAGGGTCAAATTCAGCAATAAGTTCTAAAGCCATTATAAAGTTTCCACTGTGGACAGAACCAAATTTCTCAATGTGGCCCCTAAAAGGTAAACCATGAGATGCCAGTGACCGGACTACTGCAACAACTCGTTGTAAAACATTCCTCCAATACTACTACTCATCAATTTGATAGAAAAGTTGTCTGTCAATTCTTCCAAGAGTTGAACTTCTCATTTTCATAGCTAACACACACGACTTATGTTCAGAGGAATTTCCATGGCTTGTTAATGCTTCACTGCCATGCTTCCAGTCATCAAATCCTTCCTTACCAATTTTAGTAGTTCCACCAAATAACTGACATGGAACGCAGGAAATTGAGCATGTGCTCTCCGAATACATTAAATATGTTCTCTTCACCTTTTCTCCGATGACAAGTTGTTTCAAATAAGGTTTTACAAAAATATCTGAATCGTTCACCAAAACGTCTCTGATTGAGAAAAGTTCATGTTTTCTTTATATCTATATATATCTCTATATATCTTATAGCTCTTTATATCAGATTTCTTGAAGAAAGTATCAATTTTCGCAGTTTTGTCAATGACATCTCGTTTTTTTCAGCTTTATCCAGAGCTCTCTTATACTCCGAGCCGCTTAGTCTTTTTCTCCCATCACTCATCTAACAAAACAAATACATCTGAAATTAATTAAAAATATAAATAATGTATTTTAAAATAGAAATATATTAAAATTAATAAAATATAGTATAATTATATACAGGGTGTCCCATAAGTCCGGCATCATAGGAAAAATAATTAAAAAAAGGCAAAACAAAAGCTTTTATTTACAGAACGTGCTCAATATGTCCACCATTGTTTTCAATACACAAATTCAGACGTGATACCCAGTCAGCAAGCACACGGTGAATGATGTCAGGAGTAATGGTGTTACATGCCCCAATAATGCGCTGCTGCAAATGTTCAACACTCCTAATTTTCTCTGCGTATACCAGCGCTTTCAAGTGGCCCCAGAGATAAAAATCTAGTGGCGTGAGATCCGGGCTTCTAGCTGGCCATTCCACAGGCCCTCGACATCCTATCCAATGACCAGGGAATTGTTGGTACAGGTATTCCCTTACTTGGGTGCTGTAATGTGCAAGAGCGCCGTCTTGCTGGAACCATGTTGGGAAATTTCCTTCTTCGTTCAAGACACTGGAAATGCTTCTTCCTTGAGCATACGTAGGTAGGTGCCTCTAGTGACATGCTCATCGAAAAAGAGGGGGCCTATGATGCGATCCTTCCAAATGCCACACCATACCATCACCCGAGATGCACCTTGTTCCTTTGAAAAGGTATACCAGTGAGGGTTGTTTTGAGACCAGTAGCGGGTGTTCTGTCGATTTACCTCACCATTTCCATAAAAACCAGCCTCGTCACTGAACAGAATGGTGGACGGGAAATTGGCATCCCAAGCATATTGTTCGTAGCCCATTCAAAATTCATCCGCCGGTCGGGATCATCTTCGCTTAATTTCTGTAAGATCTGAAGTTTATATGGATGCCATTTGTGAGCCTGAAGAATGCGATGGATGCTACTTTTCGACACTCCTGTCTCGGCGGACAATCGCCGAAGAGACTTATTGGGACTTCTGTTAAAATGAGCCAGGATAGCAGTCGCTGTATCATCGTCAGTGGACCTCCTTGAAGGTCCAGTGCGTGATTTATCTTCTATGGATCCTGTTTCCTTAAACTTTGCAACAAGTCTGCTAACACAACTGTGTTATTGGCTCGCGGTCTGGATGCAGTCGTTAAATTCAGCAGCGGCCTCTCTCTGACTCCGATTTCCTATGAGTAGAACTATCTGGATTCGTTCTTCCTTGCTCACGACATTATGGCCTGTAGAAAGAGAAAAATATGAATTATGGTTTATAGAAATAGAAAAATATGAATTTCTCCTATGATGTCGGACTTATGGGACACCCTGTATTTAAAAAAAATAGCTCAGCCAGGCTGAGTAGGTCTCTAACAGCTAACTACATATAGGCAGTTAAGTTAACATAAAAAATTCAAAATTGTCTTAAAAACTGCCGCCGCCTTACCTTGTATAAATACCATTACTGTACTAAACTGAGATAAACACAATTTTGTCTTTAAATTTTAAATGTCCAGTTTCAAAGTTGCAAAATAGAAAAAATATAAACTCAATTTTATAAAGAAAACCTCAAACAAAATAATTGGCCAATTTTTGGCTTGATACTGGAAAGTGTAAACAATAAATCTGAAATAAAATAAAAATAATTAACTTTACAATAAAGATATTATTGAAATTAATAAAATATATTAAGGCCAAGGACCAACTTTAAAATCGACTTCGTTCAAACGCAGAGATTTTTTTTTTTTAAGTGGTATTAACTTTTCTCCATTTCTTTTAGCTAAAAAAATACCAGAAATTTTGGATTTTTTTCCCTACCTAAAAAGTGCTTTCTTGTTACCACGTTTCCTCGAGAATTTTACTGCCCTCAAAATTTTGCCGCCACCTAAAATTTGCCACCCTGGGCCAATGGGCCATGGCCCATTTGGCCCATATGTAAATACGCGCCTGGTATTGTTAGAACTATGAAAAACCATAGGATGAAGAAATAATTAGGAAATTAAAATGGGGTAATTTACATGTTACATCTGGCACCGTGTAGTGGTGTAAGCCCAACCAAAGAACAATGTCGTACGATGGCCTGAATTAACGCAGTCAACGAAAGTAAATGTTGAATTAAAATAGGATCAAGTAAAGATAAGCACCCCCGGCCTTCTTTAATTAGTCTTATAAGGCTAACTAACGAAAATATCACGACCTAACCTAACCAATCGTTAAGTCAACTGTACGCCCTTGATGATTGGTTAGGTTAGGTCGTGATATTTTCGTTAGTTAGCCTTATAAGGCTAATTAAAGAAGGCTGGGGGTGCTTATCTTTATTTGATCCTTAAAATAAAACTTGCAGAATGCATTGACAGAATTCATATTAGTTAAAAGCGGGGTTGATATAGTTATTAGAAATGAAAGAATAGCAAAGGCAGCAGAAATCAAGCGGTTCATCAAAGGAGTCGAATACTCCAGTGCATTTCTAGGCGTGGCCTCATAAAGTTCTCCAAATAAAATAGTGTAAAATAAATGAGAATAAAGAAATAAAATAGTCCGGCCTAATCGCTCGCTTCGTAAAGAAAACGTTATAGAAATTTGTGCGCCTCACCAGACAAAGATTAAAAAAAAACTTTTTTCTACGTGAGTCACAATATGATAATAAAAACCCACTCTAATAGACAGAGTTTATTTCCACATCAGTTTCGGTGCCCACTGACATCCTCTTCGGGTGGATACAGAAAAACGAAGAGGATGCCAGTTGGCATCGAAACTGTTGTGGAAATAAACTCTGTCTATTAGAGTGGTTTTTATTATCAGACATAAAGATTGTTTCCCCTAAAAATAAAATAAGCGCCAGGAAAACGGAATGCGCTCTTATGGTTTCCATACGGTTTAAGTATAAAGTTTATAAAGTATAAAGAGTGTGCGCATTACCAAAACTTTGGATTACAACTTTACAAGTATATAATCTCGTCCGCAAAGGAAGGTTACTGCTGTCAAAAAGATAAGTACAGTACTGTAGATTAAAAATTGTAACTCAAAACTTTATTCTAGCCATTCTATTTTAATTGTCTTGTGTTAATTCTGAAATTACAAATTCTAAAGTAAAATTCAGTCTCAAATGTAATTTCTTTAACAAATTTCATTAATGTTAAATTTTCATTTTTACATATTTTGTTTGGTGTTAAAATCATTGACGTAATAGATTATTTTTGTTATAAGTTTGTCATTTACTCCTAAGAGAGAGTAGTGGAGAAATATGATTAACGTTGTTTTCGCTTAAGAGACGAAACAGGGCTAAAAGCACACACACACACACACACACACACACACAGCACACTCTGGATACTGTTGGAAGCGTTAATCATTAAATATATTTATTTATCTCATATCTCTCTACATTAGGCTGTTATCACACTTGACTTCCTTTGCACGCTTGCGCGAGCTCGGGTCTCACACACACACACACACACACACGCTGACTAGAATAATTTCCTATTATATCTAAGAGTACATTAATTAGAATTAGGGAGACTAATCTATATATAACAGTTATTCCCATAGGAGTGTCTGGAATAGTATTAAGATTATTTCTTTGTGGATTGCTATATTTTTCATTTTCTCATTATGATAACGATGAGATATAGTCCTTTTACTTAATTAAGGAATCTACATTATAAATAAAAATACTTCTTACACGTACATACATGCATGCATGTATACATACATAAATACATATGAGTATGTGTGTTATATATAATTTTTCCTGTTATTATTCATTTTCCAACTGTCCTATAACTCTTCTTTCGGAACTGTTTTCTGCCAGAATCGTCTGGTGGGAGAATAAAAGCCTTGCCTATTTTATACTTTACAATCAGTTCTATTCCGGTACAAATATAAACACGGTATGAAAGTTAATTTTCTTTGAAAGCCATTTTTTTTTTATCTCACCAAGTTTGTTTCCTCGGCCTAACTAGGGTGGATCTTAGTCTTTGTCAGTCTGTAGTTTATATATACTGTATATATATATCCTAGCTTGCTTGTACCTTGTGGAGAGTGGACGTGTTATCTCTGTATTAACACCCAAGTAAGAAGGGAATAAACTACTCGGCGGTTTATTCTGTTTACACCCGAAAATGTATAAAGTATCAGTGAATCTGTGCATATAAACTATTGAGTGAAATTCAGTAAAATTAAGAAAGTGCAATACAATTTACATAAATTATCACCAGTTTAACGTATATATTTAAACCGTAATACGGTTGACATTCGAGAAATTTTGAAACAAGGCAGGAAAAAGATCCTAAAACGTAAAGGTCAGAAAACCCTCGTGACCATCGAAAGGAAAGAAAAGAGAAAGGAAAAAAAATTTTGTGCTTCTTTTTTCGCTAATTAATGAATAACATGACCATGGGTCCAAATTCTCACTTAATCTGCAATTTGTGTAATCTAGAAACAACTGAAAATGCAACAATAAGATGCGATTTCTGTAAAAAACTGCACGACTTTATCTACATGAATTGGGATGATAGGAAAATATCTCGTCTCGAACGCGAAACAAATCGTGGGAATCAAATTTCTGTGTCACGCATGTACACAGACTGTAAACTCCTTTCCGGTATTTAAAGAAATGGAGAAAGCAAATTCGAGTGTTACTAAAAAGGATGAAATAATGGGGAAATAAGAGTCCGGAAATGTCCCAATGAAAATTCGGGTGGATATGAGAGAGGAGGAAATAACGAATAACAATATAATAACGAATAACAATATAAACAACATAATACGGAATGAAGACATAGATGAAAGAAAAGAGATAAATAAAAGTTGCGAGGTAGTAAAACTGCCCAACGAGTGAAATGATAAAAATATAATAACTAAAAACGTAGGAAATAAACAGCCAAAGAAAAATACCAAAATTAAAAACATTGAAAATAAGATGACAAGTAGAAGAACCGTAGAAAATACTGTATGTAAATACTACGCAAAAAGGGAACTGCAGATATCAGGATGGGCAATGCACCTATACACATCCCACATTATGTAACACATTACACAAGTGGATATTTCAAATTTGAAAAGAAGTGCAAGTTCCACCATCTTACTGTCTGCAACACCTATGCAAGATATGGGAGGTGCAAATACGGACAAAAATGCCGTTAACACCACCTTCAAAGGAACGCAACGGGTGAACAGGAAAAACGAACAGCAAAGAAGGGTGCCAATTTTTCAGACGTAGCCAACACAATTCAGCTGCTAAATACTATCCAGCAAATACAAAGTCAGCTGACAAATATAGGAATCCGAGAGCCAGACAGAAGGCACGCACAAAGACTTCATGCGTTATCGAAACAACAGGTACTGACAAATATAAAAAGAGGCAAATTCTCGGAGGACCACAAAGCAACGAAACCGGCACCACCATTGGAAAACGAATCGGAACCATATGTATGCGAAAACGATAGAAAAAAAATAAAAATAATCCTAGCCAACATGCAGGGCCTTAAATCAAATCATTCCCCGGACAAAGTTTTATACCTGAAAGGACTCGTACAAGAAGCCGGAGCAGACTTTGCATGCCTCACGGAAACTCATCTAAAGGACTGCCAGGTGAACTGTGAAAACTGTGAGTTCTGTGTTGACAAAAAAAGAAATACAAATTGACAGCTATAACATACTCCGAGCCGACAGAACAGTGAGACGTAAAGGAGGATGTGCTATTTACACACGCGAAAGGCATATGGCAGAAATGACTATAAGTACCTCAAACAGCTACGTAGAATGTGTAGCAGCAAAAGTTGAAAAATTAAATATGGTACTAATTGTAATGTACAAACCCCGAAACAAGCCAATCTCAAAATTTTCAGATTCCATTACAGAGGTAAGAAACTTGGTAAAAGATCTACACACTCCAACCCCAAATATTTTTCTCTGTGGTGATTTTAATTTCTCATTCATGAAATATAAAAGGATAGGAAAATATATATGTATACACCAGGACAAGGGGGGCACACGGGAAGACCAGGAGCAGGTAAAAATACTACTAGCTTTAGCTGAGGAATTTGTTTACACAGGAAATAATAGGAAACACAAGAAAAAACAACTGCCTAGATTTGGTATTCACAAACAACAGCAACCTAATTGATAATGTAGAAATATCCCCAACTACTAGGGGCACTCAATATATTTTGCCCCACCCTTTTTTCTTAGCTAAATAATAGGCCATGGGGCTGAAATGTCTTTTGGGCCGTAAGTTTGAATTTTCTGCGTTCACATAACCGGGTTTTTCCAGGTTGAACCTCCCCTCCTTGTATGAAACCGCTTTTAAACGCCCTTCTATAAAACCGATGGTTAACGCAGTTTCGAAAATGGCGTCTGACAGTCATGTGCGTCGTAAACAGAGAGCTGTTATTGAGTTCTTAACCTCAGAGAAGGAAACAGTTGGAAATATTCACAAACGTTTACAAAACGTTTACGGAGATGATGCTGTTGATTGAAGCACAGTTGGACGCTGGTCTTAAAGTGTGAGATCATCGGAGAGGGGGAGAACCAGCCTCGATAATGAGCCACGCAGCGGTTGCACGGCATCGGCTGTGACATCTGACACTGTGCAACGTGCTATCAGCATCATTCGATCAAATCGGCGCGTCACATACAAGGAGCTATCACTGGAGCTAGGAATTAGTGAAAGAAGTGTGAATACGATAATTCACAACTGGGATACTCAAAAGTGTGTTCACGGTTTGTTCCTCGCGAACTGACTGAAGATCACAAAGCTCAAAGAAAAGAAATTGCTTCTGAATCGTTGGTTCGATACGAGACAGAAGAGGATGACTTCCTTTCGAGAATTGTGACTGGGGATGAGACATGGGTACACCACTTTGAACCTGAAACAAAACTCTAATCCATGCATCACGTACACTCCCCACGCAAGAAAAAGTTCAAAATGGCTCCCTCTGCAGGAAAAGTTATGGCCACCATCTTCTGGGACCTGAAAGGGGTGATTCTGGTGGACATTATGAAAAAAGGCCAAACAATCAACTCGGAGGCATATATTGCTACCCTACAGAGGCCAGAGACGATAAAGCGAGTTCAACCGGAGAGAAAACTGGAAGACGTCCTTGTTTTGCACGATAACGCAAGATCACACAACAGTTTGCAAACAAGAGGCCATCACAAAAATACGCTTGACTGTGTTACCCCATCCTCCATACAGCCCGGATCTGGCACCTTCACACTTCCATTTGTTTGGGCCAATGAAGGATGCTATTCGTAGAAGAAAGTTTGAGTGACGATGAGGTTGTTGAGGAGGTTAAGAGGCGTCTCTAGCGGAACCCAGTGGACTTTTACCAGCAATAAATAAAGGCCCTTGTTTCGAGGTAGAGGAAAGCCGTAGAAAAGGATGGAGACTATGTAGAAAAATAAAAACTTGTAGAAAAGTATGTAACTACTTGTGTAAAAAATTTCTGGGACTTACAAGGAAACTTGGGAGGGGGGGGGGGAAAAGGTGGGACAAAATATATTGAGTGGCCCTCGTATAATATTGGGTCACAACATTATTGAAATAATAACAAATATAAAAGCAACAGGAAAAGAAAGAATACGAAGAACAGACAGAAGCAAATTCGAAATTTTTAATTTTCATTCCAAAGTTATAAACTGGGAAGATGTTGCATCCAGCATGGAAGTAATAGATTGGAAAACCATTTTCGAGGCCAAGACAACGGAAGAGATGCTAATAACTTTAGAGAAGACGCTGGAAATTGTGGAAAGACATGTCCCAAAAATACAACAAAGAGGAAAGAGAAGCAGGTTCGAGAGACAAAAGAGGTCATTGTTCCGAAAGAGAAAAAGAGTGACTGCAAAATTAAGTAACTGTAAAGATAACATCAAAAAAATATTAAATGATAAACGGCAAAGTATCGATGGCGTCATACAGGAACTAATTGAGACGCATACAGAAAAGAAGAAAACGACCTTATGGAAGCGATAAAGGTTAACTCAAAGTACTTCTATAATTTTGCAAAAACGAAGTCGGAAAAACCATGCGACTATCGGACGTTTGAAAAACGAAGACAGTGCTTTATCTGATGATCTAACAGAAGTATCTGAAATATTAAGAGATCAGTACGAAACATCTTTCAGTATCCGCAAAACTGACAAACTGATTTGCGATAGAAACGCGTTCTTTGAAGAACCACAAGGAGAAAGTATAACGGACTTCGACTTTACAACAGGTTATATTACACAAGCTATAGGGAAACTAAAAGCACACTCAGCGGCAGGACCGGATAAATGGAATGCCACACTGATCAAAAACTGCAAGAATGCAATCTAAGTCCCTATATTGGATATGGATACGATCACTAGACACGGGAGAAATACCGGGCATCCTGAAGAGCGCGAAAATAGTCTCAATATATAAAGGAGGAGATCGATCCGAGGCCAAAAACTATAGGCCAGTGTCGCTTACATCTCGTCTCACTAAAATATTTGAAAGAATAGTTACACAGAAAATCTATGACTTTTTGGAAACTCAGAAAAAATTCAATTATAACCAACATGGGTTTCGGTCAGGCAGATCATGCCTATCACAACTAATGGAACACCACAACATTATTGATGCACTTCAAAATAATGAAAACTTTGATGTAATATACACAGACTTTGCCAAAGCGTTCGACAAGTGTGACCATGGAATCATAATACATAAACTGAAATATATAGGAATAACAGGAAAAGTAGGGAAATGGATATATAATTTCCTTAGTGAGCGGCGGCAAGTCTTTAGTCTCGTTACGGTACAAGGAATATCTTCATCAGAATCAGAGGTCCTCAGCTCAGTACCACAAGGAACAGAGTATTAGCTCCACTACTCTTCATAATCATGCTAACTGACATCGATGAGGACGTTACCAGAGACAGCACAGTAACATCCTTTGCGGATGACACAAGGCTCAGTAGAAAAATAAGAAACCCAGAAGATATAGGTTCTCTACAAACCGACATGAACAGAATCTACAAGTGGACGGAAGACAACAATATGAAGTGTAACACTGAGAAATTTCAGCTGTTACGGTACAAAAAAAGAGAGGACCTAAAATCCATGACATATTATACCCCAAATGGAGAGGAAATTTAGAGAAATTCTAAAGCAAAAGATTTTGGGGTTGTAATGACTGATGATGCGAAATTTGAAACACAAAATAAGATAGCAGTAAACAGAGCAAGGAGAATAACTGGGTAGATACTGAGAACCTTTAAACGAAGGGATAGGAATATAATGATTCCCCTACTGAAAAAACTGATCATACTCAAATTGGAATACTGCTTGGTCCTAACATGCCCATACAAAAAAGAAGACATTAGACAGCTAGAAGGGATTACGAGAAGCTTCACAGCCAAGATCAATGGGTGCAAAGAACTAAACTACTGGGAAAGGTTACGCGATCTAAACCTAGATTTAACCCAAGGTTATCTATATCACTGATTATATATATTCTTATTTCTCTGTCAATTCGTGTAGGGGGTAATTATAAACATTTTACAGTAAAGAGATTTTGTTGAAGAATAAAGATTTGATATTGAGACAATTAAATAAAATGCACAAACACGTTAAATTTAACTGTTAGACAATTTTAATTTACAATTGGTAGTTGTTTAACTGAATACAGCCGTATTGTAATATGCCAGATCATTTAAAATGAATAAATGCATACATGCTACAATTTTAATTGACTTATTTTTTAGAACAACAGTTAGTTCTCTACCCTACCTTTTGACCGTATTTTGTACATAATACAATTTCATAGAATTATTTGAATCCTATCTGGTTATTTGACCACTTCAATTATAATGTTTAATGCATGCTTTAGTTACATTGTTACCTACTTTCGTTTGGCAGTGGTAATTACTGTATTCTCTCAAGAATTTGTACATTATAATCCTGTGTATTTTATATTTCTACCAAATGCGTGGACTCCGTTTTCTAACAGTGAATCAAGGACACACTATTTCAGAGCGTTTACCGACACCAACAAAATATAAGCAGTCTCAGTTTTCTTCCTCCGGGATATATGATAGACACTCTTGGGAGTCTTTTAAACAGACGCGAATTTTTCGTTTCACTTTAGCTGGTGAGTAGTTTATTCAGAATGAGTGAAACGCGGAAACCACGTGAAGGAATGACTAGTTTCGTTTAAAAATGTAATTTTTTCATTAGATATTTTCTTAGTTTCTGGGTAACCTTTATATGGTATTTTTATCCGAACTTATTCAGAAATGAATTCAATTATCTTTTTAATTCTTTTTCCCTAAATTACATGAGTATTTAACATGCATATGTTCCTAATTTCATGTACTTAAGAATTTATAAATTGTTTCGTTTACTATATGAATCTATATGAAAATGCCCCGCCATTTTGATGAACAAAGCAGTCTTTATTTGAGCTTCGCTTAGCTTTCCGTTTGGTATTTATACATACAATTCATTCTGTTTGCATGATCAATTTGTTTGTGGGTTAATTTATAACCCGTAATTAAATAACCTTATTACATTATTCCCATTATATATATTATATATATATATATACAGGGTGAGTCAAAAGTAGCGCCCGATTTCTGTTTTTTCGGCTGTCAGATTGTGCATCGATCACGTGGGAGGGCACTTTGAAAATTGCAAGTAAAACAGCTTGGTACAGTTCCGTAATAATTTTCCCCCGAATAAATGGTTAGATAAACATGTCATTCATTTATTTCTACCTTCTTGTACACTGTAATACAAATGGCAAACAAACAATCAACTGACAGAAATCGGGCGCTACTTCTGACTCACCCTGTATATATATATATATATATTAGCCTATATCAGGTATGGAGCAATTACAGTTAAAAAATAATTGGTTATAATTAAAATTACTGCAGTTGGCAAATGTAATTAATTTCAGTTACAATTACTTTTCACAGAAACAAAAAATATAAATGAAGGAAAGGAAGGAGCAAGTGTAGTTTACGTCCCCCTGACGCAAAAGGGAACACAAACTACACTAGGTCAAAGTTGAGGAACGTAAACTACGCTAGGATTTTTAGGAGACATTTTTTAAATGAATCCATCAAATAAAACTTTAAAACTAACGAAAATATTACGACTTAACCTAACCAATCGTCTATATATATTATATATATATATATATATATATATATATATATATTTATTTGACGATTGGTTAGGTTAAGTAATATTTTCGTTAGTTTTAACGTTCTATTTGATTAGGTATACGCGGACAAAGTTGGGGAACGCAAACTACACTAGGATAATGTAGAGGAACGTAAACTACACTAGGCACCACGGGGGGACGTAAACTACACTTCCAGTCAGTATCATATAAGGTGAATTGTTCAATGTTCATTGAGTTCATTCTCATTGTCACTGTGAATGTAATTGGTTCTAATTACAATTACTTTTTAGTTAGTCATTTACAACTACACAGCAATTACTTGATAAAGTTAAATCAACTACAAACAGTTACAATTACCCATGCCTGATATATATACGAGAGCCGCTCAATATATTTTGCCCCACCTTTTTTTTTTTTTCCAAGTTTCCTTATAAGTTCCAGAAATTTTGTACACAAATAGTTACATACCTTTTTTACAAGTTTTTATTTTTCCACATAGTCTCCATCCTTTTCTACGGCTTTCCTCTACCTCGAAACAAGGGTCTTTATTCCTTGCTGGTAAAAGTCCACTGGGTTCCGCTGGAGACGCCTCTTAACCTTCTCAACAACCTCATCGTCACTCTGAAACTTTCTTCTACGAATAGCATCCTTCATTGGCCCAAACAAGTGGAAGTCTGAAGGTGCCAGATCCGGGCTGTATGGAGGGTGGGATAACACAGTCAAGCGCATTTTTGTGATGGCCTCTCTTGTTTGCAAACTGTTGTGTGATCTTGCGTTATCGTGCAAAACAAGGACGTCTTCCAGTTTTCTCTCCGGTCGTACTCGCTTTATACGTCTCTGGAGTCTCTGTAGGGTAGCAATATATGCCTCTAAGTTGGTTGTTTGTCCTTCCTTCATAATGTCCACCAGAATCCTCTGTCATGTCCCAGAAGATGGTAGCCATAACCTTTCCTGTAGAGGGAGCCATTTTGAACTTTTTCTTGCGTGGGGAGTGTACGTGATGCCACTCCATGGATTGGCGTTTTGTTTCAGGTTCAAAGTGGTGTACCCATGTCTCATCCCCAGTCACAATTCTCGAAAGGAAGTCATCCCCTTCTGTCTCGTATCGAACCAACGATTCAGAAGTAATTTTTTTCTTTGAGCTTTGTGGTCTACAGTCAGTTCACAAGGAACAAACCGTGAACATACTTTTGAGTATCCCATTTGTGAATTATCGTATTCACACTTCCTTCACTAATTCCTAGCTCCAGTGATAGCTCATTGATTGTGACGCGCCGATTTGATCGAATGATGCTGTTAGCACGTTGCACAGTATGAGATGTCACAGCCGATGCCGTGCGACCGCTGCGTGGCTCATCATCGAGGCTGGTTCTCCCTCTCTTCGATGATCTCGCACGTTTAGACCAGCGTCCAACTGTGCTTCAATCAACAGCATCATCTCCATAAACGTTTGCAGACGTTTGTGAATATTTCCAACTGTTTCCTTCTCTGCAGTTAAGAACTCGATACAGCTCTGTTTACGACGGACATCAATGTCAGACGCTATTTTCGAAACTGCATTGACCATCGGTTTTATAGAAGGTCGTTTAAAAGCGGTTTTATACAAGGAAGGGAGGTTCAAACTTAAAAAATCCGGTTATGTGAAGCGCAGAAAGTTCAAACTTACTGCCCAAAAGACATTTCAGCCCCATGGCCTATCATTTAGCTAGAAAAAAGGGGTGTGGCAAAATATGTTGAGTGCCCCGAGTGTATATATATATATATATTATATATATATATATTTATATATATACTAGTGGTGGAAAGGATATCCGCATCATTTTTAACATCCGCACCCGCACTTCTGATTGCGGATGTTATGCGGGTATTACCTCCAATAAATTACGCAATTTACAATTAAAGTAGCTTATAATGCCCAGTCATGCACATTTCATGTAAAGTATTAATTATTAATGAACAAACAAATATATAAACCTGAAAATATAAGTATCTGGTAACACAGAAAATTGAATGAAACTTGTTTCATTGAATTTTCTGTAGCTGAAACTCTTGAGAAAGTTATTATTTTTATCATAATGAAAACATTAATATTAATTTTAATTCTTATGCATTGCCTGCCATAATAGTAATATCACGAAATTTGAAAAATTGTCATATATTCATAATTCTATATTGATAGATTAACTAAATATCCGCATCCGCGGATATTGAAATTAAAGACCCTCAGATGTTGAGAAACTGACATCCGTTCCACCACTAATATATACTACTTATACTTCAGCTCCCCGGTAGGCTAGTTAGCCTGTCAGTGGAGCCAGCCTCCTCCGCCACTTCGCCCTGTCCAGCAGCACTCCCGTTTCCCCGAGCTCTTGCATGCTGGGCAAGTCGTATCTTCGCAAGGTCTCCTCCACTTCGTCCCTCCATCTCCTTCTCGGTCTCCCCCGCGGTCTTCTGCCATTCCCTGGTCTCCACTCCCAGCACCACCTCACAGTTCTCCCCTCTTCCATTCTCTCTAAGTGGCCCAACCATCTCAATTTGGCAGCGTCGATTTTTCTCAATCGGCGTCACTCCCACATTCTCTTATTTCTTCATTTCTTATCATATCTCTCCGCGTCTTTCTCAGAATTGTCCTCAGCGGTCTCAATTCTGCCGCCTGAATTCTATTTCGATCCGCCATGCGCATTTTCCAGTGTTCCGACCCATAAATCAGTATTGGTGTTAAAACTGTTTCGAAGATTAATTTCTTAGTCCCAATGGGCATATGTTCATCTCTCAGTAGCGGTATAACATTTCAACATTTTTACTAAACTTTGCAATTCTTTCAGTTATTTCTTGCATATCACCCCTTTCTTTAGTAAACATACTCCCTAAATATTTAAATTTTTCAACATTTCTTATTTCCTTCTCTCTTATTTGAACTCCAAATTCTCCTCCTTCTCTTCGACATACACTTAATATTTCTGTCTTTTCTACATTCATTTCCATACCCCCCTCCTCCAAACATTCATTACAGTAAATTAAAGCTTGTTCTATATCTTCTCTCTCTGTCGTCCAGAATGCTATGTCATCCGCATATGCCATTATCTCATTATTATTATTTTCATTTCATGACGTCGCTTGAAACTTGCAATGATTGTGTCCATGTAAGCTATAAACAGGAGTGGTGGTATAACACTGCCCTGCTTCACCTCTGTTCTAACTTCAAACCACTCATCATTCTTGTGTCCAGACAAACTTTTCAAAGCCCTAAGAAGTGTCCCCCTTACCCCATAAATCTCCTCCAAACATCTCCACATTCTTCCTCTGGGCACTGTATCGAATGCTTTTTTAAGATCTATGAATATTACATAGATGTTAATATTAAATTCCCATGCCTTTTCTATAATAGAACTGAGGCCAAAAATAAGATCTAACACACTTCTATCTCTTTTGATAACCATGCTGTTCCTCTCCCAACCTTGCTTCAATTATTTGCCTTGCTCTTTTTTTCTATTATTCTTTCGTAAAGTTTTGTTATATGATTAATAAGCGATATTCCCCTATAATTCTCGCATCTACCTGAGTCACCCTTTCCTTTATATATTGGAACGATGATTGTTTTCCCCCAATCACTGGGGAATCAACTTTCTCCCAATTCCCTCATTGCCATTTGTTTTGCCCTTTTCTTCTCCCTATCAGCTTCATTTCTTGCTTGCACATATTCTCGTCTTGATTCCTGTGTACGTTGCCTCAACCACTTCCTATGTTTTACAGTATTTCTTTCAAGTTCCTCTCTGAATCTGACTCTAATGTTCTCATCCTGCAGTTCCTTTGTCTTAATTACCTTCCTCTTCTCTTTTGTTGCTACTATTTTCTGCATTTTCAAATCTATCAGTAATCTGTGGTCGCAGTCTAACGTAACCCCAGGTATCACCTTGACGTTTCCAACAATTCTCTTATCGGAGCATATAAAGTAATCTATGATGGATTTTTGGTCAAAGTTTCTTGTCACTTCGTTCCACCTGTATCTCGTAAACTTATGGGTCTCCTGGTGTTTGAAAAATTCATTCATGATCTTTAGTTTGTTCCTTACGCAGAAATCTATTAGTTTCTCTCCCTCTGCATTTCGGTTCTGTTCTCCGAAAGGTCCAATTACTTGCTCCACTCCCTCCCTCTCCATTCCCACTCTAACACTGAAATCTCCCGTAAGCAGTCCCACCTCCTCTCCTCCCACTTTATAATTGTCATCTAATAGTTTCATGAAGTTGGTCTTCTCTTCACTATGCCCTTGTTGTGGCGCATAAACCTGGTAGAGAATGTGTTTTGTTCTGGCTTTTTTTTTTTTTTTTTTCAAATTGGATTCAGTTTAGTGGTGTTTATGATAGAATTATGACGTTATGATGTGTCGAATTTTTCAACTTTCAAATTCCAAATATGAGGGGTGCTAAAAAGTTGCAGCATGACTTAGGAATTCTAAAGATATTTTTGTTAATTTAATATAATTTAGTTTTGCTTGGTAAGAAGCTACATAAAAATAGTGACTCTTTTGACTTTTTTGTGGAATTATATAATAATTATTATATTAATAATTAGTGATGTAGGTCACATCCGCATCCGCGGAACATCCGCACATTTTCTCGCATTCGCACTTTGGACTGCGGATGTCGTGCGGATGTGGACCGTTGAGATAAAACGTCATTAATAAGCGGAAATTATCAAATTCTACTATATTAATAGAACTAGTTCATTGTGCGCAAAAGTGATGCAAGCGACAAGACGAGAGGCTGTTCTTGTATGAAGTTACTCTCTTGCAACCTACTTAGATCCACGTTACAAAGCTAAGTTATTTTCACCTAGTACATTAGAACGAGTTAAATCATCACTTGGCAAAGCAGTTGAAGAGCTTCAATCTCTTGAATCTGTCGCTTCGCCACCCACCAAAAGAATAAAAGTTTCAGTGACAGAACCAACACCTTCAACGAGCAAATCTATCACAGAATCTCTCTCTCAGTTTCTTGAGTCAAGCAGCGATGACGAGACCTACGCGATGTCAAAAGATGTAGTAAAAATGATCGAGAGCTATCACCAAGAAAAACGCCTGGCTGCATGTGACAATCCTATTAGTTGGTGGAAAAATACGCAGAATATCTATCCATACTTGAGTAAACTTGCAAGGAAACATTTAGCCTGTCCTCCAACAAACGTACCAAGCGAGAGATTATTTAGCAGTGCTGGATTAATATATGATGAAAAGAGAAACAGACTGGCAGCAAAAAGGCAGAAAAATTAATGTTCCTTAAGCATAACCTTCCTATAATTAAGTTTGAACATTAAACGATGAACATCTTAGTTTACTTTATTTTAATTACTCATTTATAAATATGCCTAATAAAACTTTAAACTTAATATAAATAGTTATCAAGCTAATTAAAGATCTCTTTCTATAAGGGTGGAGGAGGTTGGGGAAAGAGGTCGGTGGGGTGCATTTGAGTTGGGTTCACGTCCCGCATCCTGGTAACACAATTATGGTTTCTAATTGTGGCTGAAACTCAACAAAATATAACGAATTTATTTGCAGACAAATTCACTAATTGATTTCTATATTAGTTAGATGCTTGATATTATTTTATATGTCAGGGAAAAGTACAGCAATTATTGTACAATTAATCAATTATACTACATTATAGCTACAGCTCTCTCTATATAATAACTTATTATATACGTTAAACACAACAAATCTCGAATATATCCTAAAAAATAACGAAAATGTAGACATCCGCATCCGCGGATGTTGAAATCAAACATCCTCATCCGCATCCGCGGATGTGAAAAAAATGACATCCGCTACATCACTATTAATATATATCTGTATATATAATGCACTGCTGTTTTTGCTTATTTCACAGGTTGAAACATATTCATCAGTGTGCTGAAGATTACTTGTCCGTCAGTGCTACCATCCTAACCAGTGGGAATTGACCTACAATGGCTTCTAAAAGGAGGACAAGACTGGGGACATTCACACATATGAGCAACCTAATTGGAACTGGTAGAGAGTTGTTGCCCTCTGAACTCCCAACTCTGCGAGACGTTCTGAAATATGGGCTACTGCTAAGAGAACAAAGTGGTGAGGATGTGAGAAACTACCCAGCAGCCAGTCTTGCAAAGGACATTTACCCTAAAGTGCTTGAAAAGTGGGAACGAGCAAACAGTTCTTTTGTAGCCCCGTTGTAAATTCACGAGTCACAATCTTAAACAAGATCCAAGAGAGCTGGGAGCAGGCCAAAAACATATCTCTTGGGAGAGGAAAGCTACATGTCAAAGAGGCTTTCATTGCAAAACTTGACAAGCTTTTTGACATCCTCAGTTGCAAGTGTAAAATTGTTCTCTGCTCTGAATTTGGCTGCCTTGCAGATGCTGGTTGCAAAAACGAAACTCACATTAACTGTACATGCCCTAGGAGATGAAGATCCCTGTGAAGGAACTTGCTTTCATTAAAGGTCAGAGAGACAAGTCTGGTTCTATTGGACCACATCAGATTGGCTTGCCAGATCAACCTGAGCACAACAGACAAGTCAAAAAGCAGAAGCGGCAAGAAGACGAAAGAAGAAGGCTTGCTGAATATAAGCAGACAAGTAAGCAGGATGTTTCAATGCCATCAAATGAAATAATTTTCTCTGATGATGAAAATGAAGAACAAATAGCTGATGCTCAAGATGGAAAGGATGGAAGTTATGAAGTGACATTAGAAATACCAAGCACGTCTTCAACTTCCAATAAAAAGCCAGAGTACAACACATTAGAAATACCTAATGTTGCTATGCATAGCATCAGATATGGTGTTGGCCTGCGTGCCACAGCTGCCATCACCACTGCTGCCTTTATGGATGCTGGCTTGATCACTGAAGAAGACAAGAGACTTGTAGTTGATCACAATAAAGTCAAGAGGGCCCAAGAAAAAGTTGAGATCCCTGGATCAGGAATTTGATGATCTTTGTAAGAAGGGTGAAATTGACTGCATCTTCTTTGACGGCCGTCAAGATACAACTAAAGTTATGCTGAAAGCAGACAATTCAGATCGTCAGTTCCCCAGCATCATCAAAGAAGAGCATTATTCTGTGTGCAGTGAGCCAGGTGGAAGATATCTCTACACTTCACTCCTGAGAAAGGCTCAACGAGAAAAAAACCTGCTGAAGTTATTGCTGATAATCTTGTAGATTTCATGAAGAAGAAGGGCATTGATAAAAGCCTGCAGGCCATTGGAGGTGATTCTACAAATGTTAACACTGGCTGGGAGGGTGGTTCCATGCATTGGGTAGAGGTCAAGCTTTGCCGTAAGCTGATCTGGTTGGTTTGTGCCCTCCACACTAACGAGTTACCCCTGCGACACTTGATCACAGCACTGGATGGGAAGACCTTGTCTAACAAGTGGACAGGTAACATTGGCAAGATGCTAGACACTGCAACCGAACTTGAAATTGATCCTTCATTCACCAAACTCTCAATTGGAGAGCCTCTTACTTCACTGAGTGACAATGTCGTAAAGGATCTCTCTACTGATCAAGCGTACGGGTATAGGATCACACAGGCCATAAGGACAGGAGAACTTCCCACAGATCTGGCCCTTCTTGAAATTGGTCCAGTGAGCCATTCAAGGTGGTTGACAACAGCAAACAGGCTTTGTCGCATATGGGTTTCAAAACATGGCCTTAAAGGCAAAACCCTCAACAACTTAAGACTGATAGTGGAATACATTGTTGGTGTGTACTACCCCTGTTGGTTCAACATCAAAGTAAAACACTTGGGTGGAAGGCCCACGCCACATCTTGTTTCAGCTGCGGCTAGTTAGGCTGCAAAAGAAGGCTGTAGTGGATGCTGTTTTGCCAACCATCAAGCGCTCAGCATGGTATGCATTCAGCGAAATGATAATCCACACTCTTGTGCTCAGATGACAGTGAGGAGAGGAGAGCTGGTGTCCAAAAGATTGTTGACATGAGGGGTGGAGATGATGACACACTTGGAGATCTTTCTGTACGTCCCAGGAAGACACCTTCCATCAACCCCAGTGCTTCTTCCGTGTTGGAGCTGACAGACTGGTCTGACGGGGTATTTGAACCTCCTTTGACATGTAAACTGACTACAGCGGAAGTAAAGAAGTTCTTTGACAAGCCTATGCAAGTTCCACAGTGGCCCTGTCATGCTCAGTCAATAGAGAGGTGTGTGAAACAAGTCAGAGGCAGCAGGCAGGGTGTATACACATGAGAAACGTGAGGGCTATATCAGAGGCCAAGAAGCAAGTCGGCGGCTGATGTCCAAGAACGAATCAAAGCAAGACTTGATGAAACTTGTTTAAATATTTTTTTTTACTGATGTCATTACTTTCTAATGTTGTTTTATGATTACAAGGATACGTTTTATGATTACAAGGATACGTTTTATGATTACTAGGATATGTTTTATGCAGAGAAACTAAAATTTTTATAGCATTACCTGACATTTTGAGAAGCTAAAATTAATAAATGTTGTTTTCCGAGAGCAATTTGTGTGCTTTTTAATCAAACGTAGATTTACCAAGCTAAGTGTTGAGCAATCACAAAAATAATAGCAGATTTGAATTCTTCACATCCAAAAATATATTTTTAAAACCCCTCAGTGAAGGAATTGGCAAAAATTAATTTTCACCTCCCAAATTGACACCCTATAATATGACGTGCCATTCGTGTGATTTTGATTTTAAGAACTTGATTCGTCATGTGCTCTAGATGAAGACAAAGGATTGGATGATTTATGAATTACGGCGGCGTTATTCTCTCATTTTAACGCCCATTCAAACTTAATATTTTTAGTCAGATATACCTGTAAAGCAGTTTATATATATAATATATATATATATATATATAATATATAATATATACACGGTGAACCAAAAGTAGGTGGACAGTAGGTTGAATACGGTTTGTTATATATTATATTATAACTATGGTGTTCATTATAACTATGGTTTTGTGTTATATTATATTAAATATTATAACAATTTATTAAATTTTTTTTTTGTATTATAGTATACAAAAAAATTAAATATGTATTCTCAAAATAAACGTTATCATTTACTGTCCACCTACCTTTGGTTCACCCTATATATTGTAAAGCATTTGAACTGCTTTACAGGTATATCTGACTAAAAATATTAAGTTTGAATGGGCGTTAAAATGAGAGAATAACGCCGTAATTGATAAATCATCCAATCCTGTCTTCATCTAGAGCACATGACGAATCAAGTTCTCAAAGTCAAAATCACACGAATGGCACGTCATAATTCTATCACAAACACCACTAAACTGAATCCAATTTGAAAAAAAAAAAATAGCCAGAACAAAACCCAACCAACTAATTAAGTCGCAGAGTAGCGAAAAAATAGCCCAATCAGGAAAAATATTTTATGAAAAAAGTAAATTACAGTATTCACATGCCATATCTAAATTTATTTAAAGGAAAATGGCGTCAATCACTAGACTAGATGAAAATCAAAACAAATGAATGTCGTTATTGTAAACGCGCATTTGACGTGACGTCACGTCAAATCGATATCGTTAATTAAAATTTCGGAAGCAAATATCATCGTAAATACGAATTTCCCCAAATAAAGACATACACCATTTTTCTTGGTAAATTATGATGTACTGCTGGAAATATTTCATTTTACTTGGGGTGCAGGTGGTCTTATAGTAAACATTAACCTCCGTTTGGTTCAAACTCTGGGTAGGGTAAGACTTATCATAAATACTCATTCGCAACATCAGTAAAATTTTAAAATTAAGGGTATTTTACAGGTTTGCGCAATGATTCCCCAAATAATTAAAAAGTTTTGGTTTGGTATAAAAATTAAAAACTAATTTTGCTGATTTAAGCGCCATGTTAAAGCACATCTTCCGTACCCTTATTTACAAATGGCTTTCCAATGATATTTTTTGTAAAAAGAGCTATTTTTAATCATTATTTTATAATATGCATTCACGACTGATGAGAAATAATATAAACTCGGATAAAGTTCGTAATCAGTGAACGGTGTAGCCAAGCAGAGATCTTGAAAATAATTAGTGACAAATCGAGAATTCTATAGCTAATACTTTGAGAAGATTTATTTTAGAAATAGACTGTGGTCCGTACGAGGACCACCCACTACTATACAAACTTAGGTCGCTTGACCACTTTAAGTGAGAGGGTAGTTTTCAGTTTTGAGACGACTAAATCATCTGACAGTTTTTAGTCATAAAAAAAAAAAAAAAATGTTCAAGTCTTCACTCCAATTGTAGTCCTTTCCTGAACGTTTGTTTTCGCTATATTTTAGTTTTCGTTATGTTCCTAATTTTCGTTGTTCGGTGTCATCTCGTTGACTAAATACGCTCAATTTTAGTCGTTATTCCGTTTTAGTTATCGTTATCGTCGACGAACGTAAACTTGATATTAAAAAATAATCTATATACAATAATAAAAACCCACTCTAATAGACAGAGTTTATTTCCACAACAGTTCGATGCCCACTAGCATCCTCTTCGGGTGGATACAGAAAAACGTTTTTCTGTATCCACCCGAAGAGGATGCTAGTGGGCATCGAAACTGTTGTGGAAATAAACTCTGTCTATTAGAGTGGGTTTTTATCATCATATATTGTGACTTTCACGTAGAAAAAGTGAAGTTTCTTTGAATCTATATACGATTAGTTCGTCGATTCGAAATCTATTCCGCGGCAATTAATATCCTCTACCTTCATGCACCTTGTCGCTTTCCTTTTAATTTATTTAAAGGGTGTTCAAAATTGGCAACGCTTTCGAAAGAGTCATTTTATGCACATTTATTGGCACTCAATTAAAGAATTGAAACGCGGAAGAGGAATAATTTCTATATTGGACGAAAGAGATGGAACGGAAGAAAGAGAGATGTGAACCGGAAATCAGTTTTTAAGGGAAATTAATTACTAATATTTGAAGTTTTTTTTTTAGTGCCATCGAATCGAGAAGGGCGTGATAAGTTCAGATGCAACTGCGGCTTGAAGGGTGGTTTCTCTTAAGTTACTAAATAGTGGGGTACTCGCTGAGCTAGCCTAATCTAACCAAACCTTAATTAACTCGCTTAGCGTAACCTAACCTAACCTAACCTAATCGGCAGCCACATCTTTTTTCCTGACATTAAAAATATTTCTAAATTTTTACATAATTTTTTTAAAGCTCAGAGGTACCAAAAGTATTACCTTACAAAAAGAATTACCCCGCTACATCTATGAATTATCACTCTCAACCTCACTTACTCAGTTGCCTGCGCGCGCGCGCGCGCGCACACACACACACACACACATATATATATATATATACAGTGGAACCTTGCTTAACGAGCATAATTCGTTCCCGAACTGTGCTCGTTATGCAAAATGCTCGTTAAGCAAGGCAATTTTTTCCATAGGAATCAATGTAAAATATGATAATGCGTTCCATGCTTAAAAAATACTTAAAAAATATTTATAATGATATTTAAAGGCGTTTTTTAAATTATTATTGCATGAAATGAAAAGATTATTAATAAAAATTAACCCAAAAGAGAATGTAAATAATTAGTAAACGGTGAAATTATAAATAACTTACGAGAGAGAAGGTGCTCCTGACGCACGCAAAGGAAATGAAGGACAGGGGAGGAGGAGAGGGTTATTGAGGGAAGGAGGAGAATCGTCTTCGTTCAATGCAATAACATTCTCGACGAGCTCACAGTCACTAGCTTTAAATTTTTTAGAGGCACTTCACTTTTTTTGGATCCTTTTTCACGAGGAAACTGTCTAGAGACATTTGTTTTTGTCTACGCTTTAAATTTTGACGAAATATTTTGCTCGTTAAGCAAAGTGTCGCTCGTTATGCAAGGTAATTTTTCCCCCATTCTTTTGGCCTTCGTTATACGAATTTCTCGTTATACGAGGCACTCGTTAAGCAAGGTTCTCTGTATATATATATATATATATATATATATGATGCAAATCCACAAAGAAAAGGAAAAATTATTTCAAGGCCTTTTGTGAATTCAACAGTAAACCTCATCAGGGAATGACGTCAACCCTGACGAGGTGTACTGTTGAATACACGAAGAGACTTGAAATAATTTTTCCTTTTCCTTGTGAGTTTGCATCATTCATTTATTTCACGTGTTTAATTGTGAAATTCATCCCATACAAGCTTGACCTTCGTGAAATGAGGAATCATCGCACGGAACATTTCAAAGGTTGTTGTTGTTTAGCCGATCAGCCCACCCTGATCGAGCAAGCCGGCGGCACGCAGGT
Source organism: Bathynomus jamesi (assembly GCA_023014485.1). Classification (NCBI taxonomy): domain Eukaryota; kingdom Metazoa; phylum Arthropoda; class Malacostraca; order Isopoda; family Cirolanidae; genus Bathynomus; species Bathynomus jamesi. Next base: position 122,304 of record JAJOZX010010932.1, read on the forward strand.
AACCGATCGCCCTCTCCGGAGTGGACCAGAGGTTAAGGCACTAGTGGTGGTGTGTTGTATTCATTGTTGTGCTAGAGCGGTATAGTCTGTCATAATGTGTTCAATTGTTTGTGGTGTGTCCTGGCACAGGTGGTAGGTGTCGTCTGTGGAGTTGTCTAGACTGTGTTTATATGTCCGTAAGTTGGGATGATGTCCACATCGGAATCGTGCTAAGTTAACTCGATCTGCTCAGGCTGATCTCTGACCTGTTAATGGGTGACGGCTTCACACCTAGGACCGCATTCGGACCGAGTCGTGTCAGTGCTTTGTGGGTTAGGTGTGTGTGTGTGTGTGTTTTCTGTACTGTGTGATGTCTGTGGGGCGTGGTATGGAATGGAGTATTTGGTTATATGTGTGTCTGGTGTTACCTTAATGGTGCGAGGTGTCGGTGCATGATTGTACATGTAGTGGCAAGGGTGTTGTGGGTTAGTTGTCGCTGCTGCCATGAATTGTGTTCCCCTCATGTCTAAATGTTCCCTAACTTTCAGTATTTTTGTTTCTGTGTGCAGGTGTTCTGTTGGTGTTGTTTGAGTGCATCCTGTAATGATACGAAGTGCGTTGTTTTGTATTGTCTGTAAGGTGTTTGTGTATGTTTGAGATAATGGGTGCCCTAGCCCATTAACATAGTCCATAACTGAGCGAATATGTTGTTTGTATATGAGTGATGTTTCTGCTGGTGTCCCAAGTTTGTGCCTGGTTATTACCCTAAGCGTGTTAAATCTTGAATACATTTGTTTTGAATGTCTGAATATGGTTTGCAAAAGATAATGATGTGTTGTGTGTGACCCAAGTATTTTGGTCCTATGAGTGTGGAATGTTGTGTTTAGTGTAAGCTGTGGAGTTATCTGGTGTTCTTTTGTATTACTTGTAAGCAAGGTGATGATTGATTTTGTGGGTGCTACCTTTGAGTCTATTGTGTGTGAGCCAGTCTTGTATACTGTTTATGTATATTTGTAGGTTATTTGTAGCGGTGTCGATGTGTTGTGGGTGGATGTTAGAGTGATGTCATCTGCATATGATAATAAGGTAAGCTTGTTATCTATGGGTGTTGGAATGTCATGCATGTATAAGTTGAAACAGTATTGGTGAGATGAGAGAACAGAGCCTTGAGGGACTCCGTTCGGAAAAAGCTTGGTTTTGGATGACTTGCCATTAAATGTGATATGTGAGTATCTTCCTGAAAGATAGTTGCTCAGCCACCTTTTGGTGTTATTGTGCACGTTTGTATTGAGTATTTTGTTTATGAGAGGGAAGCGTGGGATAGCATCAAATGCTTTACTAATGTCTATCGTTGATAATAGTGTACGTTCAGCTGGTCGTCTGGAGTTGGTCATCCATGATGTGCTGCGTGAGGTTAGTGAGAATGTCGTGGTTGAGTGGTGAGGTCTGAATCCATGTTGAGTAGGCGATCGTGGTATGTGTGAGTTGGCGATTTACTAAGGTGTGCATAGTAAAGTAATGGGTCTATTGAAAGCTGGTTCTGTTGGATTTTTGTTTGGTTTGAGTAGTGTAATAATTTTACCTTGTTTCCATATGTCAGGAATAATACAGTGTTGGTATGAATATGTGCTGATATTTGTGAGAAGCTAGTATTCCCTGTGGGCCTAAGTGTTTAAGGTGTATGTTAGATATGTTGTCTGGTCAAAGGTTGAAAGGTATATGTTACAGTAAAATTGAAAACTAGTGATTTCATGGAATCCCTA
>JAJOZX010010933.1:0-27500 GCA_023014485.1 Bathynomus jamesi
GGATTATATTATCTGAAGATGCAACATTCAACAGGCACATTGACAAAGTAACCTCATCATGCAAACAACTAATAGGATATATACTGAGGACATTCAGAACTAGGGACAGTATGACCATGCTTACCCTGTGGAAATCACTTGTCCTTCCACGCATTGACTACTGCTCTCAATTATGGTTTCCCCACAAACAGAATGAATTGCAAAAAATTGAGGGCCTACAAAGAACCTTTACCTCGTATATTAAACAACCTGATGGGCAACAGGTGAGTAAAAACAAATTAAACTACTGGGATAGGCTCAGAGGCCTCAACCTTTATTCCATAGAGAGAAGGTTTGAGAGATACATCCTAATCTACACCTGGAAAATTCTAGAAGGGCTTTTAGTTGCACCAATACTGAACCAATTGTGCCCACCTTAACAAGAACTGGCAGAATGTGTAAAAAATATCACCTCCCACCAAACAGTCTGAGAAGGATCAGACCCCTCAATATAATAGTATCTCTAGGCAGGGTTCTCGCCTGTTTAACTCCTTGCCTCAGTACCTTAGAGATATAAGTGCAGTCCCAGTAGATACTTTTAAAAAACACTTGGACATGTTTTAGCCAACATACCCGACCAACCCACAGTGTCAGGGTATTCCTCTGCCAGACCAGCCCCCACAAATTCAATAGGGGACCAAATCGTATGGCAGGAGCAAGAGAAAAGAAGGGTGGCGACCCCGTCGTGGCCCCGCCTCAGGAGGCGCTGAGCGGACTTCGTGGGAGCAGCGCCCTTGAGGCAGAAGCGCTTTAAGGTAAATTTAAGGTAAACTCCACGTTCAGCGAAGTCATTTGTTACAGTTAGAGTTTTTACATTCTCTTTCGCAGTCTGGTAATGAGTATCCTCTTCCCATTGCTCAGCAGTTTTCTCCAAGAATTCATCTGGGAAGTTGAGCTTCGTGAACAATGATTTTGTGTTTTTTGTTACAAAGTTTTTCAAGCTCTTTTCTTTCACAGTATCCAGGTCAACAACCACATGCTTTGGAGGGTTCTCTCGTCCATCAACACTAGTCATAAATACAAAGCTGGGCACAAACCGTTAATCCGTTAATCGTTAATTAACGAAGTTAACTTTTTCGTTAACGATTTAACTTTTAAGTTAACTTTGAAAATCATTATCGGACTAATTAACTTCCGTTACATTTAACTTCCGTTAACTCAAGTCCGTTAACCCAAAAAATTCATAAATAAACGTTTAAAAGTTTCTATTATTTTCAGTGCTGAGCAGGTGCGCAATTAATCCGCCACTGTTAATAGTGATGAACGAATTTCCATTTCCGCAGTGCAAAATCAGGCGATATATTTGTTTCCGTCGCCACAATTTGTGTCTTACCAAATATGGTAGTTATTTATGGCATTGGTTTGAGCAAAACATGGTCGACTGTAAAATCAGGCGGAAAGATTTGCCATTTGAGTTGAATGTTTCAACTCTTTCAAGAAATATCACGAGCATTTTAAGGCACTTTCAATAATATATATGTAACAATTACAACAAATGACTACATTCGTTCATTTGCAGTCTGTCTCTTGCGCAACATGTTTGTGCTAGTGAATATTTAAAAATAATCGTTGTCAAGTAAGTCATGTATATTTATAATATGTCTGTGAGTACCTTATTAGTAGTCTCCTTGATACATTTCAAGAACCATAAAACTGATCAGGTAAGATTTCAATTCTCATGTCACTGATGACATAAATTAAGTCAATTGATGTCTTACAATGGGAGCGTTTTCACCTTAACCCTTTATGTCCTGGCTGGACAAGTATGACAACACCAGGGTCGCCAGGGTGAGGAAAAGCATGGAGGGTACAGTCGAGGAGGCCATGAAGCAGCAGTCCAACGAAGTGGGCAGCAACAGTGGAGGCAGCAACAACGAGGAGGAGGAGGAGGATGACTTCTTCAGTGCTGTCATCCAGACAAAAGAGAGCAGCAGAAGCCACAGGTCACTCAAGGGCAAGGCCCAGAACTTGGTCAAGACCTGGCTGGAGACCAACTCCAAGGACTTGCTGACAGATGCTGCCTTCTTGGGTGAGCAAGTGTTGGTGGACTTGTTCATCAAGTTCAACACAGCCATCCCCTCCAGTGCTGCAGTGGAGCGTTTGTTCTCTATGGGCAAGGACATCCTGAGGGCCAAGAGATCATCCCTGTCTGATGAAAACTTTGATTTGCTAATTTTCATGAAGGGCAACATGCATCTCAAGGACAAAATGGAGAACGAGAAGAAGAGGGAAAATTAAATTATATATATATTGTGTTTTTCATTTTTTTTATAATAAAAGTTAACGTTAACGGTTTATCGGTAACTTCCGTTACATGTTTAACGAATTAACGGATTAACGGTTAACGAAGTTAACTTTTTGGTTAACGGATTAGCGGTTAACGAAGTTAACTTTTTGGTTAACGGTGCCCACCACTGCATAAATATGACCATGCGATTTTTTATATCAGGGAGGACATCGTCATCGAAAAAAGTAAGACCCACCAGCTCTTCAGACAAATACCATAAATGAGCTGCCATCTTCTGTGAAGTTAGCATGGCAATGCGTGGATGGATGTTTGAATACTTTATTAGTGACTGTAGGAGATGAAGGTCATGTTGGGGAGCATTAATGGCGCAAGGGCACGTGGTCCAAGCTTTCACATAGATGCATACAATAAAAATGCAAAAGTCGCGAAGTCCTCTTTCCTCACGGTTTGTTAACTTAAATTGTGATCTGAACATCCAAATCTTTAAGGAATAGATTGCCTTTGACATCCATCGTGCCTGATGCATCGCTCCGGGAGCATGAAAAACTACACCACGATTAGAGACAGCAACATGAAACAGACATGCCAGTTCAAGTAGCTCCTTATAGCTAATGAGACCTTCCGTTACATCAGCGACAGCAGAAGTGGCAATTTCATCAGTGGTGGGTCTTCATACTGCTTTGGATCAATGTCGTCCCACTTTCCTTGAAATCTCTTAAAAAGTTAGACATCTGTAGCTAATGTGGGGCCCATGCATTCTTTAAAAGCTGTTGCAGCCAAAGTTCGATGATGTGATGTCTGCAGGCCAGATGGAGTAGGTCACGTTCCAGCATCTGCTGTAAAATAACGCAAGTCCCAGCCATTAGACCAGTATTGGAGCTAGTTGTATCGAAGGATATAGCTTGGACCATTTCTTCAATATCCCACTTACGGAGAGCTTCAATGACAGCTGCAGCTTGTGCTTTCCCAGTTCCAGATATGAGCTTTGGAACGCCAAGAAGCTGATGTACTCCATGAACTGTTACTATGACAGGAAGACGATCAACTTTTTCTTTCCAGTAATTTCCGGTAATAATTTACCATCCCAGTGTACAGTAAGAGGTACATTCGGCTTGAAGTTTTTCATGATGGTCATAGAGAGTGCCTCCCTTTGCTTCTTTCGTTCATGTCGGATGGTCTCTCGATTCACAGCAAGATCAGGGATACCATGGCTGAGACTTTTCGCAGTCTCCGCAATAATCATAGTAGTAGCACGATCAGGTACTTTACAGCGATCTAGAACTCCTGTGAGACCAGGCGTGATGACTTCTTTTCTTCCCGCTTGAAAGAGAGTTTCTGCCTACTTATTCCAGGAACAGCTTCAGGTTCTGATTCCTCTTCCTCAAACGTCGATGAACTGCTGCTCTCTAGTGTAACAGAATCTAACAATGAATCCTTGCTTGTTCTGCCTTTCGCTTTCGACTTTGTTCGCTCAACACACGTTTCTCCTTCTTTGCCTCCTTCTGATGTAGCACAATATCAATAGAAGACATTGTTTCACGACGGCCTTTTTCACGCTGAGCAATGAGAAACTGCTTATCTTCCTCCATTTTGATTATATCGAGGGCATTTGCATGAGCGATATCAAAGAGGTCGTGAAAACAGTCCTTGAACATGCTCTCATTCTTAGCCTGTACTTCTGTCTTGCGGGCTGCATTTTTCTTCAATGCTTTCCGTCGTGAGAAGAGTTTTTCCAGTTTTCTGATTGTGTCCTGTTTGTGTTGAGTTGGAATTCGGGCACGATTCCAAAACTCCTCAATTTTTTCAATTGCCATTGACGAAGCCTCTCTTATCATCTTTTTTATATGTAAATGAAGGAAAAAGGACAGAGCCTGAAGATTTGATGGCAATTTACCACCTCTAATATCATTCTCACACTTGTCATTCAAGTAAACGTTAGATTTCTATCGAGTCTCCATCATTAGATAAATGTATTTTACCATATAAATTTACACCTGGAAATAAAAAATAAGTGTTATAGTTATTATGCAATAAAAAACACTAATACACACATAACCTAATATTAAGACTAAAATAACACACACTAATGCAAACACATCCTACCATTAAGGCGACTGACATGATACTGGGGTGATAGGGCGGGTCGTACTCAGGTGACAACATGAATCTGAAGGAAATCCTACCATCAGGGGTGTCTAAATTATGTGTTTTTACGTGGGGAATTCAAATATGAGCTTCTTTTTTGGATAGGATAACTCTAACCTACATCATTTTGTATTTCTAAATTGCCAATTTTACCCTTTTGAACCCCTTTATAATATATTAAAAGATATAAGGTAAATCATTTATATTGACAAGGCCAAATCAACTTTACATATATTTATTAATAGGTGAACTGCATGTATATCACTGGATATAATTACAAAGATCATTCTCCTGACATCTTGAACTTTGCCAGGTTGCACAAATCCTGCTTTGACTCAGACTTGGACATCAGCTTCCTGCTGGACTCCTGAGCCCTGATCCCTCCATCCCTCTTTTCCTGTGAGAAGTACTTAGCAGAAGCCTCAGTCACCATTTTAACAACCCTCTCAATGCTTTGTGTGTGGCAAGGCCAGTTGCGCACCTCCATGGGGGTGTTGATGAAGTTTTTCACCTCTGAGGTGCTTAGAGAGCAAGTGAGAGGTGGCTCTGACACACCTTCTGACCAGCTGATCAAGTCACCGATGCTGGAAGCATCACAATTGATGTCAGGTGTCCTTCTGCTCCTAACAGAGGAGTCCCCCAGCTGAGTGTCCGGGTCCCCCTCTCCCCTGATGGCCAGGATTCTCTCCACCCCTTCAATCCTCTCCTTCTGATCCTCAGAGCAGAGTAGTGTTTGGAGGATGACTTCACTATGGGCATACCAAGCAGATCTTCTCACAGTTGGCATCACAATATCCAGCACCTCCTTTCTCTGGGACTTGAGGCAGTCCAGCTGAAAGAGGATGTGCCTAGGCCCTTCGATCCAGGAGTGCTTGACCTTCACGTTGAACCAACATGGGTAATACACTCCAATGATGAATTCCACAATGAATTGCAGAATCTTCAGGTTCTTTCCTTTAAGTCCGTGCTTTGACACCCAGAGCCTGAGAAGTCTGTTCGCTGTGGTGAGCCAGCGGCTGTGGTTTACTGGTCCTATCTCTAACAGAGCCAGCCCTGCAGGAAGTACTCCATCCCTGACTGCACAGACAATTTTATAGCCATAGTATTGATCAGTTGAGAGATCTTGAATGACCTTGTCAGGAAGCTTGATCAGTGGAGGGCCAACAGAGATTCGGGTGAAGTTTGGATTGATATCAAAGTCTGTAACAGAATCAAGGAGCTTTCCTATTGGCCCGGATAATTTTTTGTCGGACAGAGTAGGGCCATCAAGGTCAACAATGAGATGGCGCAGGGGAAGTTCAACAGTGTGCAGGTTGCACACCAACCAGACCAGCTTTCTCCCCAGGTGCAGCTCCAGCTTCCGCATTACTCCAGCTTTCACACCAGTGTTGACATTTGTTGAGTCTCCTCCAATGGCCAACAAGGTCTTATCATAACCCCTCTCTTTCAGCCAGGCAAACAGGACCTTAGCAATCTTCTCCGCATGTGACTCCTCTTTAGTTGCTTTCTCTGGGGTAAAGTGGAACAGATAGTAGCTGCCAGGCTCACTAACAACACTATAGTGTTCTTCCTTGATCTTTGCGGGAAAAGATTGGTCACTGCCCTCAGCTTCCATCATCACATTGGACAGGTCAATCCGCCCATCAAAGAGGATGCAAGAGATCCCCCCCTCCTCCCTGCACTTCTCCTCGAACTGTTCCCCCAGCTCTCTCATCAACTTCTCCTGTGCTCTCTTGACCTTGCTCTTATCAATCACTTTACTTGTATTGTCTTTTGTGATGATTCCTGCGTCAATCAGAGCTGCTGTTGCTATCGCTGCAGTTGGCCTCAGCCCTATGCCATACCTTACACTAGCAAGGGCAATGTTTTGAATCTCATCATAGTTTGCGCGCCAGAAAACCGTCAAAATATTTCATATACCAAACTGTATGATAATTACAATTAAGTGGAATGGCACACCTTTTTATTTGAGTATTTAAATATTATTATTATTATATGAATTACATTATATGTGTTTATATGAATTAGTTAGAGCAATGCTCTATGAGAGATAACGTGAGCAGCCATGATAGAAAACGTGAGAAGACATATTCTGGGGTAACTACAATAGTAAAATAATCAACAATTTAATAATAATCAACTGCAAAATGATGTAGGTTAGGGTTATCAGAATTAAATATTTTCTTCAGAATTGTGTTCTATACACCAAAATATGTCATTTGAACACCCCTCTCCATTGATTTAAAAAAAATGCATAGTATGACCCGCCCTACCTGAGTGGGGTGAGGCATAGAAAGGAAGCGCATTTCAATTTAGGAAAAATAACGACGCGTCATCAAAATTTTAATGGCCTTGAGCGACCTCTAAATACCGGGTGTCCGAGAATTATCTGTACAATTTTTGGCTGTTATTAAAAGTCAACCATGAAGTGTAGAAATTCCAGTGTTGTCCCATTTTACAGAGAATCTCATTAAGTTTTTTCTGATACCACGTTTTGACAAGTTTTTTAGAAATGTACGCGGGTGACAGACATTGATGATTTAAAAGCAAGAATCACAGCTGCTATTGAGCGAATTGATGTGGATATGCTGCAGCGTACATGGCAACATTTGGAGTATCGATTGGATGTTCTGCGAATCACTAATGGTGCACATATCGAATGTTTGTAACAACGTTACTTTAATAAAAGAAACTTGAAAATACAGATTCTAAATAATCTTGTTTAAGAATTTTACGTGTTATCAAGAATTTATTAAAAGATGAAATTGTACAGATAATGTTCGGACACACTGGAATTTCTAAAAAACTTGTCACAACTTGGTATCAGAAAAAACTTAATGAGATTCTCTGTAAAATGGGACAACACTGGAATTTCTACACTTCATGGTTGACTTTTAATAACCAAAAATTGTACAGATAATTCTCGGACACACTGTATATTAATATTTTCTCATGAAACTTCATAATCAGCGTTTTTACATGCAGTGTCACATTTCTAGAGGGTCAGACCGAAACTTCTTCATGGTTCAATTCTTACCATACAATTAAGTGACACCCTTATATATATATATATATATATAATATATATATATATATATATATATATATATTAATATAGGGTGTCCCATAAGTCCGGCACCATAGGAAAAATAATAAAAAAAGGCAAAACAAAAGCTTTTATTTACAGAACGTGCTCAATACGTCCACCATTGTTTTCAATACACAAATTCAGACGTGATACCCAGTCAGCAAGCACACGGTGAATGATGTCAGGAGTAATGGTGTTACATGCCCCAATAATGCGCTGCCGCAAATGTTCAACACTCCTAATTTTCTCTGCGTATACCAGCGATTTCAAGTGGCCCCAGAGATAAAAACCTAGTGGCGTGAGATCCGGGCTTCTAGCTGGCCATTCCACAGGCCCTCGACGTCCTATCCAATGACCATGGAATTGTTGGTACAGGTATTCCCTTACTTAGGTGCTGTAATGAGCAGGAGCGCCGTCTTGCTGGGACCATGTTGGGAAATTTCATTCTTCGTTCAAGACACTGGGAAATGCTTCTTCCTTGACCATACGTAGGTAGGTGCCTCCAGTGACATGTTCATCGAAAAAGAGGGGGCCTATGATGCGATCCTTCCAAATGCCACACCATACCATCACCCGAGATGCATCTTGTTCCTTTGAAGAGGTATACCAGTGAGGGTTGTTTTGAGACCAGTAGCGGGTGTTCTGTCGATTTACCTCACCATTTCCATAAAAAACAGCCTCGTCACTGAACAGAATGGTGGACAGGAAATTGGCATCCCGAGCATATTGTTCCGTAGCCCATTCACAAAATTCCATCCGCCAGTCGGGATCATCTTCGCTTAATTTCTGTAGGATCTGAAGTTTATATGGATGCCACATGTGAGCCTGAAGCATGCGATGGATGCTACTTTTCGACACTCCTGTCTCGGCGGACAATCGCCGAAAAGACTTATTGGGACTTCTGTTAAAATGAGCCAGGATAGCAGTCGCTGTATCATCGTCAGTGGACCTCCTTGAAGGTCCACTGCGTGGTTTATCTTCTATGGATCCTGTTTCCTTAAACTTTGCAACAAGTCTGCTAACACAACTCTGTGTTATTGGCTCGCGGTCTGGATGCAGTCTGTTAAATTCAGCAGCGGCCTCTTTGACTCCGATTTCCTACGAGTAGAATTATCTGAATTCGTTATTCCTTGCTCACAGACATTATGGCCTGTAGAAAGAGAAAAATATGAATTATGGTTTGTAGAAATAGAAAAATATGAATTTCTCCTATGATGCCGGACTTATGGGACACCCTGTATATATATATATATATATAATTATATATATATATATTAAACAACGTTCTGTTCGAGATCATAAACTATGGAGTTAGTGACCCGCAACCCGGAATACTTTGTCAATTTTTTAAATTTATTTATGGTATCGTTCGCGAAATCTGGGCCCCAATAAACTTTACAGATGCGAGAACGAGCTTCGCGCACTGATGAATTTTACCTTCATGGATAATTACCTTCCAGTTTCTGGAGTTTTACATTTCAGAGGAAATAAATTTTTCCGATCCTATTTTAAATAGGGTACCATAAATCGATTCACAAACCAACCTCGTTAAGTTCCTCGTTTAAATGCAGGCTTACCATACGTTCAAATCCCCCTTCCCCCACCAATACATCGGGGCAGAATACAAGATCAAAAAACAACACGTTTCTCTCTCCACGGATCTGGAACGGGCAAGATATATTTGACACGCCCCAGATTTTACGGGGCAGCCAATCACAACCCTGTGGGCGGAGCCCAGGACCTCTGGTTGGAGTCTAGGTGGGCCTATACGTCAAGCGCCGCCCAAAATACACTGATAGCCAATAGGAAGCTCACGATTCGTGTGTTGTAGGTTAATCACAATCACAAGCCCCATTTATAAAAGGGGGTACTTCATCTCAGGACCTCATTTCAGTAGTTTTTTTCGCTCAGTGCTTTTGGAATATCCCCACCATGAGTCAGCTCTACAACTCTCCCGAATCGTTTGAAGATAAAGATTTCTATGCTGAAGCAACGCGGCTAATTTTCAACGTGGTGGACCAGAATGAACTTCTATCCACGCAGACTGTTACAGAAATTTGCGATAGATTGCAAGATTCAACGGACACCGCATTTGAAATGTAAGTGATTAATTTGTGATTATATACATCGTTTCATTCAGTGTTAAATAATTTTTAAAATTCGTGATAAAGTGAAGTGAAAGGAAATCTGTTCAGAGGTCGAGCTAACCTATCATGGCCTAACCAGATATAATATAACCTAACCTAACCTAGCTTTATTCTGAGTTTTTCTACAACGAAAAAATTATTCCCAGGACTCTTTCTCGTTTATAATAATATGACCTAACCTAACGCAACTGAACCTAACCTAATTATTCCCAGGATTCTTTCTCGTTTATATAATATAACAACCTAACACAACTGAACCTAACCTAACCTAGCACAATTGAACCTAACCGGGACATAATATCCTAGCCTAACCTAGCCTCTGTGTATATACATATCGGCCCAGGACTCTTTATCGTTTATAATAATATATCCTAACCTAGCCTATATATATATCTGCCCAGGGCTCTTTCTCGTTTATAATAATATAACCTAACCTAGCATTACTTAACCGGATATAATATAGCCTAATCTAGCGTAACCTATCCGGGTATAATATAACCTAACCTAGCACAGAAGGTCAAACTTTTCACCCCACCCTAGACCTACGGTTTAACGGGGATTCCATCACCCAGCGTTTTGCCACTCATCTCTTATATAACCTGACCTAGCGTAGCATACCCCGGCATAATTAAACTTTAATTTTAATTAACTTTATTTCATTCAGTATGAACTAATCATGTTAACTTCTCATTAAAGCAGCGAAACGGAACTTGAGCGTGTTATAGCTACTTTTCGTTTTGATGAAAGGGGACTAAATGATATGGATGCTTTACCGCACAGCCAACCCAGCGACCTGAACTCAGAGGTCGAGGTATTGGCTCACATCCGGTTCAACGAATACCAGGTCGTCGAGGAACTAATGTAAGTATTTTGGGGTTAAGAACAAAACACAATGTATTTTCATTTAATTTATTAAATGGTAGAAAACATGTACAAAGCGGAACTAGTGTCCATTGAATAAGTCTTAATGGCGACAAATATGGGAACCTTTTTTTTATCTGTTTGCATACCGTTTTATCGTTCATTTCAGTGTTGCACAAATCGAATAATTTTTAAAAATTTATAAATCCCTTCCCACGTGACATGTGCATGAGAAATGAGATGCAATACATGCCGCACGTGTTACTATAATATCCTTGAAGGCGATACGGGTTCCATACAATCTCAGGTACATGTATCTGCTCGATTAAATTTACTATAACAGGATCATTCCAGGGCTGAGTGCCGAGTGAGTCAAAATAGTACATTCTTTCCCTATTTTTAAAATAGATTGCAAACCAATGAATCCCCTCACCCCCCACAATGTCAGTGTTCACGATAATCCCGTACCAGTTTCTTGTAGTTGGCAGTTTCAATATTTCATTCTTCGCAAACACGCCGATAAATTTGGAGTGTGTGATTCGATCACTTTTCATTACTCTCTGGAGTGTATTCGCGTCCATTTTAAAAGTCGGTGACCACGTTCCTGAAACGGTCAACTTCTATTAGTGTTTGTGATTCGAGGTACACGAGTACACTAATAGGCGCGTCTATAGGCTTGGCAAATTCCAACCTGACTGAGGTATTCCCACTCTGTTGTGGAATTAAGTGTGTATTTACACCAGCAGACAAGTCAGGCGTAATATCAAATGAATAAATGTTAAATTCTTGGACAAATTCTTTCTGCGTTACGCCAAATCCAAGCTCGTCACATGCACCTGCATTATGAGCCAGACTACGATAAGCTCTCGCGCAGAGCGGGAACACAGCGTCTGATGAGTAGTCCGTAATCATAGTCCCTCCCAAAGCGATGCCATTTACGTATAGAGTCATATTTTTAAGGTCGAAATTCTCGAATTTGAAGGCACTCTTTTTATATTTTCCATTCGTCGAGGCGTGGTTCTGCATTCCAATTAATATCCTTTTAGGTAGGACTCCAAGGGCCATATTTTCTAGTTGCTTCGAGGCCAACCCGGCGGGCACCGTGTATAGTTTGATCTGTACCCTGTTAATTAGGTATTTTACTGTGGCGTGCATTAAATTTTTTCAATTTCTATTTGTTTTGGCGAACTTAGTTTCACTAGGCGTACACGCAAATACGTCTCCATGATGTGAATCGCAACGGGTTTCGCGCCTCTTCTTGATCAGACCCCAGATTTATGCAGATCTCAGGACTCGTGCGGTTGAGCTTAGTTTCAGATCGATGCCGTTCATAAGCAGTTTCTCCTGGAATGTGAAGTCTATATGAAGACGTCCAAAACACTCGTATATCTTTTTTTTAGAATTTTTGAATTATCTTATACCACTTTCATCTTTAGTCTGGTAAATCCCTCGGCGGTTAAAAGGTGTCCTTCGCTTCTTTTGAAAAGTTGAGAACATTTTCCAGATAGGCTCGTAGGTGATAATATCCCGTTCCTGCCGAGATGTTAACCTAATTTAAATACACCTCACACTGGCTGAATATGGATGTAAAAAGTTGGTTTCAGGGTATACGCAGAGTAACTATCATCGCAGTCCGTTCCATCTGAATGGGCTATACGCAGTTTAGCGTACATGTACATGCAGTTCGGTCAAAAAAGTAAGGGCCTGAGCTGGGTATCACGAATTCTATAGGGGACACTCGGCGAACTAATTGTGTTTAATGGGTTAATTGTAATAAAGTCGCTATGCTCAATAGAGACCTGAGTGGGGGCATATCAAAGAGGGACAGTTCCGATTTACAGCATTGTGAACTACACGGATGGATGAAACGCGCCATGACGAGTCAGAAATAGTGCCACCTCTCTCGACAACTAGGAATCAGCCTATGATTCGTGAGAGTAGTGTTAGCCCCTGTTCAAAAATCAACGTTTTCTTATTTTCATAGGTTTCTGTACTTTTTCCCATGCTTTTTGACCTGAAAGGCCGAAAATCACAACCATTTTGACCTAGGTTGTTGGGAAGCATTGCCGCATGGAGCTTTAAGTTTTCTGCCTTGAAATCGGCCAAAAGCACCAGTTCCGGGGTCCCTTGAATCATGTTTTGCACTATAACTTTTTATCTAAACAAGATAGAGCAACAAAATAGGCACCAAATTAAAGTGTTTTTAATCCTCTTTCTAACTTATACAATTATGATAGTCTTGGAACAAGAAATGGCACATTGGTACATACAAAGATTTCAGAAATATCACAAAATTCGTTTTCTCACACTCAAGGCAGACAAGGCGCCTTATTCATGACACAAATTTGAGATTAACATTTTGTCACAAGTCTAATCGATCAAGAAGTGAAAGCATTACATGATGATTAATTTCATAATGACATTTACACAGTCAGTTGTTGAGAGTTTGTTTCTTGAAGCTGTCAAAGCGGCGTCTGTTGAATTCCACAGCTTGAAGGAGATAGTCCCTTTGCTTGGCATCTGTTGTTATGACATTTGCAAAGTCGCTCATCATCTTGACACCACGTTCAGCAATGTCATTCACCGCTTTCAGATTCTTAACATAGTCAACGCTTTTCTGTAGTCCTCATTCTGTGGCCAAGACGTGACAGGTTCCAGAAGCCACTCGGATCCAATGTTCAGTGTGTCCAGCAGGAAATGTGATTCTGGGCCAATGAGATCAACCAGGGTGGCTTAGTGACTCTCTGGAATAGAGGCTTTCCTGTTCTGAAGCTGTCTGGCTTCTCAGTGGCATGTAACTGGGCAGCAATGTCGTGCTTCAATGTGTCACTCAATCTACTGCTGAACAGGGCAAATGGCACGACTTCTGCGTCAGGTACCATTTGTGGTTTTCCATCTTATTAAGTACTGCATCAGCAAGCTCTTGGTCAGTTTTCTTGTACTTCAACATGTCCTGCATTAGACTTAGATCATTCACGGGAGCATCTGCAGCAGACATTGACATCATCCATACAGGAGTGTAGAACAGCGCAAGGAAGGTGTTGAGTCTTTCCAGCTTTGATACAGTGTCTTCGTCGTACTCAAGTTGATCTGCAAACATCAGCATTTTCATGGAGTACAGGTTTCTGGCCATCCATCTGGCCTGATGAATGGCGCCTGGTCGACTCCAGTGAATACCTCGAGGAGGCGTTCCTCCAAGAACAATGACTGTCAGTTCAGCCATTTCCCTGTAGTCGGCTCTTGGAAGCCTTTCTGCTGTTAGAATGTCTTGGAGTATTTCTTCACTGTTCTTCTTCTTTTCCTTCAGCCATTTGCTGTTGATAGCCAGCATCTTTGGGTTTTCCTTGGACAAGTCCGTCCAAACATCCTTCAGATGCTCAAACCAGGGATTATCTGGCCCCTTCACCTTCCCAAACACTTCTCCCAAACTGCTCCTACTAGGATTTCCAGGATGTGATGTCGACAGGCCAGATAAAACACCTTTTTGTTCAGCATTTTCTCTAGCAGTTTGGCAGCTCCTCTGTGAACTCCACTGTTACTGGATGTAGTGTCAAAAACAAGGGCAGTAACATTATCCGTAAGTTCCCATGACTCCAGTAAATCCATTGAAGCCTCAGCCTGAGCTGTGCCAGAAGAATTGTCGATGACAGGTACTCCCAATAACTTTCCTTCAGTGTATGAAGGTGGACCAGACACTAGCACAGCTAAAGTCTCTGAGGTACTTCCAGGTTCACTGCCCAAGACATCTTTGAGCAACTTTCCATCCCAGTTTAAGGCAGCGTACTGTGGGGGGTTTTCACAAAACTTGGACATGTGACTCTGGCTGATATTATACCTGGACAGCATTCTGTTGCGACGTGTTGTTGAGGTTGAGATGACGAAGTTATCCAGATCAGCCCCTCCAGCTTTCAAGGTGCAGAAACCATGGCAGTAACTTGATTGTCTAATAAACCAAGACGATCAGCTGTATTGCAGATGACATCACATTCCATGACCTTCCTTGGAAACGTCAAAGTCACACTAGTCACAGTGTCTTGATGGTGAGAACATCCAGGACGAGGCTGATGGTAATCCATGTCCTCTGTGTTAGCGTCGTTGTCAGTTGAGTCACCCCAGGTAATGTCATCCACATGAACAACTGCCTCTTGTTCTGCTGCAGCTGTAAAATAGTACAACATGTTAAGACAGTAATTGTTAAGTACATGCTAAATATCGCAATGGAGTAAAACTTAAAACTTTTTGTAACGTTCAAAGTAATTAGTTTTACCTTGTTCTTGTCTATGCTGCAGTCTTTCATTCCTCGCTGCTTGCTGCAGGGATCTTGTCTCAAAAATCTTGTCATGACCAGACATATGACCTTTCCTCTCAGTCTTTTGGTCTTCGTAGAACCTGATATCCTCATCTTTCTTCTCTCTGGATAACAGTCTGTTGTTCTGTATTTCCTGGATTGCATCTGGAGCTCCTATATCGAACAGGCTGTCTAATTCCAGCACAAATGCTCCTCTTTTTCCTCCAGGGTTACTTGCTCTTCCTTTGCTTTTCACCAGAGCACGATGTTTCTCATGTAGTTTCATGAAGAGCTTCATTGCGTTGTACTTGGTCATTGTCTTGATCCTAGCCATCTGCCAGAATGGGATGATAGATTCAACTGTTTCATATGCAAGGTCTTGAACCATGGGCCTCCCTGCATTTTCCGGTAAATTCTGAAGATTAAGGAAATACTGGAACGCTTGTCTGTTGGTGGGAAGCTGGGAACCACTGATAAAAGTGAAGGTATCCAACCAGGAAAGTTTCAGTGAGAGATCTGGTAGATGGCCCAGTTGACACCTGCCTGTGGACAGTACGTGGAGGTTCTGAGATATCAACTGTGCGCCCACGGAGCTCCCTCAGCTCCTTGCTTAATGCCATTGTGAAGTTGTAACTTGTAGATGGTTTTCTAGATTCTGATTGAGTTTCTGTTGTTTCCTGAAAAATGATAGATAATTATTATTATTATTATTATTATTAATTATTATTATTATTATTATTATTATTATTATTATTATTATTATTATTTATTAATTTTATGTTCTTTCATTTGATACCTAATTTGTTGCTCTATCTTGTTTAGATCAAAAGTTAAAGTGCAAAACATAATTCAAGGGACCCCGGAATTGGCGCTTTGGCCGATTTAAGGCAGAAATTTAAAGCTCCATGCGGCAATGCTTCCCAACATCCTAGGTCAAAATAGTTGTGATTTTCGGCTTTTTCAGGTCAAAAAGCATGGGAAAATGTACAGAAACCTATGAAAATAAGAAAAAGTTGATTTTTGAACAGGCCTAGCAGTAGTCAGTAGTGTCCTCAGCTTATATCAGTTAAAAAAATGATCAGCCATAGACTTCATACGCTTAGAGCACTTCTTTTTTGATTTCTTTTACGTTTAGCCCACGTGATGGTAACCCCTTCTTCCTGGCGGCTCTCTTCTCCGCCACCACGCATTTTTCTCTTTGCATCTTTGATGATTTCGTCCCGTGTACGTTTTAAACGTTTTTTTAGAGCTTCTTTAGGCTTAGTTCCACCCATTATGTCTTCTGCCGCGTTAAAACCTTTCGTAACGCCTTCTCCCTAGGTATCTAGCACCCTCTTCAACAGTGGGAGAGTGGTGCGTAGTATGGATGAAAAAATGGATCCAAGCCCACTCCCACGCTGATATACCCTCGATAGACTGTGAATGGCCTTCGGTCATTATTATAAACGACGAAAGTGTAGTTTCACTGTTAAGCTCCCATCACCGAATGGGAATTTTTTCCCTCAATCGTTCTTATATATATCGAGATGTTGGTTAATAGATTAGTCGCAACATTCACATAATGGGGCTTGTCATATGTAATGCTCAAACTTTTCCCAATGCGCAGCAGGCGCGCCTGGGTGTCCCCAACAAATTGTGCTCTACGATATTGCTGTAAATATAGCACATGTCGGGATGGAAGCTTTCATCCGTTTCTCCATCTTCAACTGATACATTAAGCTGGACAAGTCATGCTGTGCCTCGTGAAAGGTATCTCTTTGGAGAGCTGCGCTATATCGGCCCTCAGCCACAATTGTGAACAGCTCTTTATCTTTATATTTCTACTAGCGTTGATTTTAACTTCAATGTGCATGTAGGCGTGTCTATTTACTTCAAAAAGTAAATCGTTTCTCAGGTACGACTTTTCAAGACTCTTTTTTAGCCCCGTCACAATGTCCATGGCTGTATCATAATGGCGATTCCTAGCGATACATTTGTGCTATAGTACTGCACCTCACCGAACAGGACTGATCGCATAGTATTGTAAGGTTATGTCTAATTTTTCGCACTCATCGATTCTTCTAATGATCAGAAATATGATTTGCTCATTTTCAAGAGTTAAAAATTTGGTGACTAACTGTAGTTCACATAAACCCACTCATACGAATCACGCTCCAATTCAATGGGTCCGTGGGTTCTGTCACAAAGTTGACAAAGGTATTGTTAGGATGTACAGACAGAGAAGAAGAGGACGGGAGTGTGACATAGAAGTGGCTAGGCGCCATGTTGCATACTATTTAAGCTTCATTATTGCGGCAGCTTTTATATAGGTGTTGAAGCTTTCTGGGTAACCCAGCATTTCATCAGGTACATTTTTCTCTTTCCTGAACCTTTGCTGCCTAAAATTTTTTCATTTTAAACACACTTTTTCCTAAATTAAATGTCACTTTCTGCAACTCCTCGCGGTAAAAGCCTCCAGCGATCTCTTCCCCATTCAAATCTTCAACGTAATACATCATTATCTCGCCTTTAGGTCTCATAGTACCTTTAAAAATCTCACGTGTCCATCCTTGCTCAAATCCCTTCGCGAATTTATTTCCCGAAGGTGATAGCCTTACATAATTATTGATTTTGAAATGTGTAGAGTGTGGTGGCGGTGCTCCATCTCTTCTCACCTCTGGACGCGTACCTCTTTCCAAAAAACTTCGTTAGGTTTGTGCCAATCGTACGGTGGTGTGAACGGTTGTATGACGACGCCAATGACCCAAGAACGTTTATATATCTGTATGTGTGTTTATGCGCCTCGGGTGGTGTAGTGGTTAGCGTCGCTGACTACGAATCCATCGGCCCAGGGTTCGAGATCCGACGGCAGCCGGCGCGCAGCAAAACCCAGCTGTTCATCCTTCCACACAATAAAGAAAGTGGTTGGTAGATAAATGGGTACCCTAGGTGGCCTAGTGGTTAGACACTGGGCTGTTGATGGGGCGTGATTCGGATTCCACGTTAAACTGTAGGTCTAAGGTGGAGTAAAATGCTTGACCTTTGTCAGAATGATCAATTCGGGCGGAAGCTAAGCAAAGGTATGTGTAAAATAGCGATGCATGCGTTCCTTTATGGTACGTTGGACTCTTTCAGCTAAAGAGGCCTTATGTAGAGAACTGCTAGCGTAGTAACTGATATTAAACTCTGTCAGCATGTTCTGAAAAGCGCGACCTATAAATTTTTTTCCCATATCCGTAAAAAAATAGTGAGGAACCCTATCTTATTTTAACATCAACGTTTTGGTCGCTTTAGCAACTGTTTCAGGCGATTTATTTTTCAGTGGAACTAGCCACAGATATGTAGAGAATGCATCTATTATGAATAGGATATAGCGGTATCCGTCATTATACACTGAATATCTTTGCATGTCTGTTAAATCCGCTTGCCAAATAGAGTCAATTGAAGCCGCTGTTGTCTTGGCCGTTTTAAACCTTTTTCTCACCGGTTTATGAAGTGTATAAGCATCCTGCTCCCGCAAAAACCTCTCAACATCTTTTTTCCCTACTCCGTAAACACCTCTGTACAGTCTGTTAACGCCGCCATAGGAGGCGGGTTAGAAATGTCATAACAGCTTTTACTTAATATGTTAGCCATTTGCGTATTTTAGAGAGACGTGGATAAGGTTGGCCGTTTGTTCTCTTCTTTCTCCTCTTCGGAGACGCTGCTGCTTGGGGTGATGGCGTACTCAGAACTTTGTGACACATGTGAGACTTGATCCAGGTCTTTTAACCTATTCAGATTGCCTATCAATGTTTTGGGGACATTTATTTCTTGTAGTCTTGCTTTACTATGCTTCCATCCTGTTGGTGAGGACCTGTCCCACTTTCTCACCAGATCATGAACAATGTCAACGATGTTGGATCCTTGTACCCTTGTTCCTTCAACAATGACCTCGCCTGTATCGGCCCACTGTATGATGGGGTCCTCACTCAATAGATTATAAAGACTTAAGCCTTTATTCCTCAATATATGTCGGAGACTGCTTTTTAACACATGTTCGATGTGTTGTGTTCCGTTATTCTTTGGCTGGTCATCTCTAACGTCGGGCCCAGGTTCTGTGTCGCCATGCTCAGCGCTGCTCGTGCTGTGCCTAATAACCACGGGGAACTCTGTCGGATTCTTATAATCTTTGTACTCATGAAGAAATTTCTGCAAAGCCTCTTGTTACAAGATCCTTTTCTCATCAAGTAACTTTTCACTGTTTAATAGGGCTAGCAACTCGCTTTCCATTCTTTTAAGCCTACTTTTACGGGGATCTAGAGCCGTGTCTGAAATCTTTGAACTTTGCAATGAAGCATACACCTCGTGCGGAATCACTACCACCTTCTTCATTATAAATCTACTATCTAGTTAGTAAAGGACCCCAAACTGATAATAAGATGGGTAGGAATGATCCTCCTCTTTGTACAATAATTTTTTCTTCCCCACAGTTTGACTTTTATGAGCGAGCACTCGTATTATGTTCTTGTAACGACGTAAGCGGGCCTTCTGAGGGGGTTTCATTGGCACATTGCATTTTATAACATCAAGACAGATTTCACAGATGCATTTTAAAAAGTCGGAGTCGATATTTTTAATAAACATCTGTTGCAGTGCCCGGGGCAATCGTTGATAGATTTTTATTAATTCACGATATTTCTTCAGCCTATTTGTCATTCCGGAATATACACTGTTTCAGGTTCGTTTGGGAATATATTCGTTCTTAGAAGCACCCTAAACGTGTTTCGCGGGTGAAGGTCACAAAGCAAATATCCATAACGCTGACTTGTGGCTTCTTTATAAACCTCCAAAAACTTCTTACGCTAATTCGGGAACATTTGATTGGCTAATACCCCAATTTGTGACACATCTCTACGTTGTGCGAATAAGACTAGATATTGTGTATTTAGCGACACATCGCGCATGTATCTATTTTTGAAAAATAGATTCTGGTGATGAAGAATACACTTATGTTAAGATGGTGGGAGAACACTGTAAATGTCGCGGCAAACGTTTTATCCATTTCCAACATGAGATCGTCAATTACAGTAACTGTATGCTCATTTCCTTTTAACGAATTAACATCATATACACCTTTGTGGAACAAAATTTCATCTTGGTACTCGTTGAACACTGACTGATACGTCGAATAGCACCATATTACTTTATGCACAAATTTTGAGAACATCTCCCCCTTATCTTTAATGATTTTAAGCATAAATACAGTTTTTCCACATCCTGTAGGGCCAGATATAATACATGTGGATGGGCTTGTGAATCTGAATTTTTCTACAGATTCCATCTCTAACACGTCACACCCCTAAGGGGTCATTTACAAAATATTACAAATTTTGAGTGCTGCTCCTTATATTTGTTTTTCTTCTTCCACAGAACCGTGAATGACGATGTACAACCCCCCATCATCAGGGCTGCATTTAGGGGGTGGCGCACCGGGTAAATGTCGAAGGCCCCGCGCCCGATGGGCCCCGCAAATTTCAATTGAAAAACATTAAACGTCACGTATTTGTCATCTGCGACGAGTTTACTTTTTCCGGCAGGCGGCATGGCATCAGGCATTCAATCCGCTTTGATGGTGTTTAATTTGTTGTTCTTCTTAGTGTTACTCATTTCTAATGTTGTTACTAACTTACTTCTTGTTTTTCTGTTGCAGATTCATGATTTATGTTCTTATTGTTGGCATTGTAATACGTACAACATGGAAACGAGCCGTGACCGGGATCGAAGGAGGAAATATAAACCCGGTAGTGAAAAGCGTAAGGATAAGAAGCGCAGGGAAGAGCTTCTTGCGACGGTGCCGAAACTGACTAATTAGATTAAATCATCAGCAACTAAGTCAGCCCCTTCAGCAGGCCCACCAGCTGCCTCCGCTACTTCGGCAGCTGCGTTTTCAGAAGACGCGTCTACGTCAGTGCGTTCAACAAGCCCAGCAGCTGCATTTTCAGGAGACTCGTCTACGTCAACCCCTTCAGCAGGCCACCAGCTGCCTCCGCTACATCAGCAGCTGCGTCTTCAGAAGACCCGTCTACGTCACTGCGTTCAGCAGGCCCACCAGCTTCAGGACATGCAATTAATGACATTGGTTTGTGGCCACAAGTACTGACCGATGACCTTAGAGAGTTCTGGATAGAGCGGGGAACATCAGATTGCCGAAACTATGACAGCAACTTCAGTAACTCTTCAACTACTGAAAGTGGTACAACACGCCGATGTACGAAGACATTATTTGTTAAGAAACATAGCCTGACGAATGAGAGGATTGAGGTGTCATGGCTGTGCTATTCTGAGTCCACAGGCTGTATTTACTGTTTTGTCTGTAAATTAATGTCGAGGGCGGACAGCAAGTTCACAATCGGGTTCAACGACAGGAAGCATGGTAGACAATCGGTCGAAGCACACGGAAAATGTGAGCAACATATGGAGTCGATGAGATATTTGTTGGTTAGAAAGTCTGTCTCCGGCCGTGTTGATTCGAAACTGGTGAACCAGTTTGAAAAGGAGTGCAACTACTGGCAGGAAGTTTTGCGGCGCTGTGTCGACGTTATCAAGTATATCACGTCACAAGGACTAGCAATTCGTGGACACGACTCCCGTTTCGGTTCACCAAACAACGGCAACTATTACGGAATTTTGGAACTTTTAAGTAAGTATGACAGTTTTCTAGTTGCGCATATAAGCGAGCATGCCAACAAAGGTAACGGACACACCTCGTATCTCTCTCATTTCATTTGCGAGGAACTCATACTGTTGATGGCCGATAAAGTACTTCAGACGATCATCCGAGAAATCCAGCAGTCAAAATACTACTCTCTATCCGTCGACTCTACGCCTGATGTTTCCCACACCGATCAACTGTGCTTCACCGTCCGATATGTGGTTGAGTCTGGGTCCGTCGAGCGATTTCTACAGTTCATACCTATGAACA
This sequence comes from Bathynomus jamesi, assembly GCA_023014485.1. Classification (NCBI taxonomy): domain Eukaryota; kingdom Metazoa; phylum Arthropoda; class Malacostraca; order Isopoda; family Cirolanidae; genus Bathynomus; species Bathynomus jamesi. The sequence continues at coordinate 21,760 of JAJOZX010010933.1, forward strand.
CACATACACGGAAAGGAATCGCCGACGTGGTCCTCAACTTTCTGGAGACGCATGGCATTCGAATTGGAGACTGCAAAGGACAGTCTTATGATAACGCAAGCAATATGGCAGGGAAATACAACGGCGTAAAGAGCCACATCAAGTAAAAATCTCCGTATGCTGAGTTTGTGCCATGCATGTGCCACTCACTAAATCTTGTGGGTAAATCATCAGTGGACAGTTGCACAGCAGCCGTTGAATTGTTTATGCTCATTCAGAATGTCTACACGTTTCTCGTCTCCTCGACCTACCGATGGTGTCGACATGTGGAGGTTCTCGATAGTAGTTCCCGTAGTGAGAAACTAAAGGTCGACAAAGGTCTCTCCGATACCCCCTGGTCAGCCAGATCAGATGCCGTCCAATCTTTAACCGAAGGCTACGCCGAGAATATCATGGTACTGGATGAGCTAGCAGCAGATACTAGCCAAACTGCGGAAGCCAGGATCGAAGCCAGGGGATTGTCTAAACAGCTTCAACAACTCGAAACAGCCATTTTATTGGTTTTATGGAACACTATTCTCGAACGATTTCAAAAAACGAATGCATCTCTGCAAAAACAAGGAATGTCGTTAGACTCAGCCACCCTCTTGCTGAAATCACCACCGCAATTTGTTGAAGATCTCAGATCAAGATTTGACGAATTCGAGGATCAGGGCATCGGAAAGTGTGGTCATCGAGTATACAAGGAATTGACTCAACGCACAAAGAAGAGAGAGCGCCATCATGACGAAATCGGAACTGCCGAAGATACGAACCTGACACCAAGAGATTCATTTCGGACCACTGCATTTCTACCGATAATTGATAAACTGTGTCCCACTCTGAACACTCGTCTAGAAGCGTACGCTGTCCTGCAGAAAAGGTTTGGATTTTTGTATTTCCTTCTAGTCCTGGACATCGACAGTCTTCGACGGTCGGCTGAACATCTAGTAGAATACTATCCGGCTGATCTGGAGAAAGAGCTGGTAACAGAAGTTGTGCAGTTCGCTGCCCTAATGAAACTCACCGAAAGTGAAACAGAATCCCAGACGGAACGCGAAGACATGTGCAACAGATTTTATCGGCATATGAACACAAACGAACTGAAAGGAAAATTCCCAAACATGGAAATAGCAATGAGAATATACTAGGGTTGCCAGACGTCCCGTATTTTACGGGACAGTCCCGCATTTGATCCAAAAATCCCGCGTCAAAATCCCGCGTTCAAAATGTCCCGCAAAAAACATTTTTAAGCAAGTTTTTTAGGGATGAATTGATTTAGAATTTCAATATTATGTATAATAATTTCAATTTATTCACGATGTTTAATTGTTAAAATATTACTGTAATAAAATTTTTCTAATTTTGTTTGTTGTAACCGATGAAGAAATCTAGTTTCAATTTGAAAAAAAATTTGGTCTTAAAAAAAGACCAGAAATTTTTTTGTCCCGCATGGGCATTTGAAAAATCTGGCAACCCTAGAAGATACCTGTGTATGTTTGTCACGAACTGTTCTGGTGAACGTTCATTCTCGAAACAAACTGATCAAAAATTACCTTCGCTCCACAATGGGCCAGGAGCGCCTTTCGTCCCTGGCGCTGTTGAGTATAGAGCATGAGGTGTTGCAGTCGGTGAGTTTCGAGGACACAATCATGCAGTTTTCCAAACAAAAAGCCAGGAAGCGTCCTATGTAGGCTGACCATACGTACCGTTTTGAACGGGACAGTACCGTTTTGTATGGGTTTTTGTATGGGTTCTGTCACTGAAGAATAATTGTAAGCTCAATATGTTTATGTACTTACTTTTTCATGAATACAGAATATTACATAACCCCCGTCCCTTTTTTGCCATCCCAATGTCCCGTTTTTGTCTCAAGGAAATATGGTCAGCCTAGTCCTATGTAATATTCATTACAAATCTACACTCTATCTACAGTACAGTAAGCTGTACAGTTTAGCTGTTTATTAAGTGCATTACAACTGTGTAGCTGTTTATTAAGTGCATTACAATAACTGTGTAGATGTTTATTAAGTGCATTACAACTGTGTAGCCTACTAGTGTAGCTGTATACACTGTATGTGTACATAGTTAAGTTATAGTCTTTAATATCACATTAATAAGCCGAATGGCTTCCGCATGTGTGTTTTGTGTGTGTTAAAAAAATATATCTGTTATGTGCATTACAAAATATTGTAATTCATTAACACACTAAAATAATACATCCCGAGAAATAGTTTGCCCAAGGCCCCGCACACTGTAAATGCGCCCCCGAGATACACCATTATTTACACTTGGAAAATAATGAAGAAACTAGTCCCTAATCTTACTCTGAACCCTGTAACTCCCCAAACAACACTGAAAAGTAGAAAAGGAAGACTGTGTCGTGTTCCCAAATTAAAGACTAGACAGGAAACATCCTTAACCTTGAAAGAAAATAGTTTGCTGTAAAAGGACCAAAACTGTTTAATCAGCCCCAAAGACCTAAGGAACAAGAGTGGTGTTACGGTGGACATCTTCAAAAGATCACACGCCTGGCTCAGAACAATCCCCGATGAGCCGGACGTACCTGGCTATGTGAGGTGGAGAGTACAAGAAACCAACTCACTACTTCACCAGGCCAACTCGAGAGGAGCGGCGACAAGCTTGACCTTCGTGAAGTGAGGAACCATCGCACGGAACATTTGAAAGGTATATACTGTACAGGGTGGCGCAAAAGTCTCGCATCATAGGAATTTTCAGTGTTGATTATAATATATTATTATTTCTTTTAGGTAGGGGATGGCTGTGAAATTAACAACAGACGAGAGGATGAGCTTGGTTTTAATACATGGAATACCAGGTACAACAAATCGATGAATCGGTACAGAATTTAATTTTGCGCCACCCTGTATATATATATATGCTATACCCTGTGTATATATGCTAACTGACATAGATGAGGACGTTACCAGAGACAGCACAGTAACATCCTTTGCGGATGACACAAAGATCAGTAGAAAAATAAGAAACCCAGAAGACATAGGATCTCTACAAACCGACATAAACAAAATCTACAAGTGGACTGAAGACAACAATATGAAGTTTAACACCGAGAAATTTCAGCTATTACGGTACGGAAAAAGAGAAGACCTAAAGTGCATGGAATATTATACCCCAAACGGACAGGAAATTCAGAGAAATTCCAGAGCAAAAGATTTAGGGTTGTAATGACAGATGATGCGAAATTTGAAACACAAAATAAGATAGCAGTAAACAGAGCAAAGAGAATAACGGGTCAGATATTGAGAACCTTTAAACGAAGGGATAGGAATGTAATGATTCCTCTACTGAAAACCCTGATCATACCCAAATTAGAATACTGCTCGGTCCTAACTTCCCCATATAAAAAGAAGACATTAGACAGCTGGAGGGGATCCAAAGAAGCTTCACAGCCAAGATCAATGGGTGCAAAGAACTAAATTACTGGGAAAGGTTACGAGAACTAGACCTATATTCACTGGAAAGGAGAAGAGAGAGATACACCATTATTTACACTTGGAAAATAATGAGAAACTAGTCCCTAATCTTACTCTGAATCCCATAACTCCCCAAACAACGATGGAAAGTAGAAGCGGTAGACTGTGTCGTATTCCCAAATTGAAGGCGAGACAGGGAACATCCTTAACCCTGAAAGAAAATAGTTTTGTAGTGAGAGGACCAAAACTGTTTAATCAGTTGCCCAAAGACCTAAGAAACACGAAGGGAGTTGCAGTGGAAATCTTCAAAGAAGACTAGACGCCTGGCTCAGAACAATCCCCGATGAGCCGGGCGTACCTGGCTATGTGAGGTGGAGAGCGCAAGAATCCAACTCACTACTTCACCAGGCCAACTCGAGAGGAGGGGCGACAAGCTTGACCTTCGCGAAATGAGAAATCATCGCGCGGAACCTTTGTAAGGTTATATATATATATATATATATAATGTAAACCCACATGGAAAAGAAAAAATTATTCCAAGGCCTTTCGTGTATTTAGCAGTACACCTCGTCATTCCCTGACGAGGTGTACTGTTGAATACAGGAAAGGCCTTGGAATATACAGTATATATATATATATATATATGGTACTAGTGACCACCTCCCTTAAGTGGCCGTTTTGTTTGGTGCCAGTAGTGGTCACTTTAAGCAGGTTCTACTGTCATATACCTACACTAACGTGGGACGACGTTGAAACTGTATATACTGTAGAGTGTAGATGCAGCAGAACTCATATTTCAAAGTAGGCTAACAACTTATTCATGTGTCTACTGTTAAATTTCATAAATGTTTACATAAACTCTCTCTCTTTAATAACGATTCAATTGCTTCTTAACCTTCTTTTAAAGAGAGAGAGAGAGAGAGAGAGAGAGAGAGAGCATGAAGCAACTAAAAAAAGGAATAGTCTGTGGATTCTCTTTATTAATGTTGGATGACTTGGAAAACGCCATCTGTGATGATCAGGTTAATGATTATAATGAAAGGTTATTGAATTGTTTTCCTTTTTGAATAACCAGTTAAAGCGTTGATCCAGTAAACTTATGAGTGTATTCTTTATTATTATTATTATTATTATTATATTTTTAAATTATTATAAATACATTAATTTCATTATGTTATTTCATGGTTGGCTTGTCAACATATTTCTGTATTTACTTTGCAAGTAAGGATGAATTTTTGCAGATAATTTTTTATTTGTGTGTGCGTGTGTGTGTGTGTGTGTGTGTGTGTGTGTGTGTATGTGCGTGTGTGAGAGAGAGAGAGAGAGAGAGAAAGAAACCAATTTTGTCCATTTCTCATTGTACCAGTTTCTCGGAGACACTAGCACTGCACGTGCACGAATGCTGGAAATCAGTTTTAGTATTTTAAATTATTATTATTATTATTATTATATTATTATTTGTATAATTCACAATTACTGCATGAATTACGCTTTCTTTTATCGCATGCTCCATTTGTTCATTTGTTTGCGGGTTATTGACCAGTTAATGTTGTTATTGAGTTGCCTCCAAATTCAAGTTTATTGTGTTACTAGAATGGTGAAGAACAGTAATTATAAATGTTCTTAATGCCTAGTGATAGGTAAATTGTTATGATATTTAACATTGTTTATGCCTAGGCCTAATAATATTTAAAGAAGTTTACCGGCGTTGTCTGTTATTAACAAATTTCATAAAACAAAAGTGATACTAGCGTTACTGTTATGAAAAAACCTGAGTTCGGAGTCAAGTATATTGCTCGCTAGGTCTACTATTTAGTTTTAAAAAATAAAATTTTGCATTTCATAGTATCATTTCCAGATTTTTATGATCTGTAGTACATTTAAAATTAATAAGCTAATGCGTATTGATTATTCTCATCTTTAATTTGGCAAGTAGACTTCATTATAATCTACGGCCTATCCTAATAATATGAAATATCTGTAATAATATACAGTACTTATATTCATTGCTGGGATTATTCCTGCCATGGTGTCCCATGTTAAACTAGGCATATTCAACAAATCTGAATTGAAGTCTAAACATTGTTTTTACTGGTCCATAATATGCCTATCATGAACAAAATAATAGGCCTTAGACCTACTTAATAGTTAATGAAATTAACAGTTCATTTTTCGAATGAACATAAATTGTGGATGTAGTCTAGTGAAGAAAGGAAATTTCAATTCATCTATAAAGTGTGCTCTTCTACTAAAAAAACGAGCTATATT